>JABUQX010032145.1:0-53757 GCA_015478945.1 Trachelipus rathkii
CTCGGCGCAGCGCACAGCGAGATAGTCTCAATAGCAATTGATTTTTTCATTCCGAGTAATACGTAGTGTAGATCCTATATGCCTATAATGTTATTGGTGCAAATTGCAATGTCGTCTCATGAGAGACCTGTGTATATTCTACGGAGAGTAAACATGGAATATGTTCCTCCGCTCGGACTAATCATCGCATTCATGATGCATTTAATCATGGCACTTTCACAAAGTTCAAACTACGAAAACTTAATTCCAGTTGTGAAATTTTTATAGTTTGAGGTTTTACCATAAGACAGAGATCCAATGTTGGATCCAGCAACACGCCACATTCTTAGCTCCCACCTAAAAATGACATAATTCTTAATTTTCAGACAATTTTGAGTAGAAGAAAAGGCAAGCATGTAAGCATTTTTCTGAGCGGCTGACAAACCGTCTGGTTTACGGGTATTTTTCTTTTGTCTTAAGTCTCATTTTTTTAAAACCTAGAGTTTATTAATATTTCTTATATCGCTCAACTTCTAAAATTTATTTGTAATGACTTCAAACTTGAAATATACATAGAATGGGTTTCGGTTAAACCTACACAATGCACCGAAAGTATGGCGTTTTTGAGATTTTTTGAGAACTATTTGTCTTAGCATACTGTCAAATTCAAAACCCACCTGTATATTTGGTTATAAAATTGAAACATTGCAATAATATTTTTCCTTCTGCTAAATGCGTCAGGATTAATTTTCAGAGCATATGTAGTCGGTAGAGAGATACACATTTTTTATTTAGAATTTCTATTGGTGTTCTTAGTTTTGGATTTGTTCTTGGGAACAAATTTTCAAAAACAAATTATTTTGGAAATTTTTTAAAAAAATTTCTTTTGAGTATAACAAAAAAACAATGCTATATTACAAATAGATGTATCTGCGCTTAGATCTATATCAGCTTCTGAAATTTGATGTTTGATAAGGAATTGAATAGAAAATAAGGTAGATATATTGGTCACAATAATTATCAAAATTTTTTACGGCAGGAAAAGTAAATATTGATATTTTTTTCCTACGCATCACCGAGTACATCAATTTTTCTACTATATAACATCATTATATATATGTATTTGATTAACCTAACGATTATATTATACCTCACTTATATATATATAGATATATATAATATAAATATAATATAGTATATAGAATTCAATCTATATATATTATGACATAGGCTATATATTTATATACTATAATAATTTTATAATATATATCATTATATAATGATATAATATATATAGTATAATATATTTTTTGTGATGCAGCAGATGTCATTTTTTCGCATCCCGATGCGGAATGTTTTGATTTTAATCCATCACACGCGGATCGATTGTTTGAGTATAAGGTACGTCATCCATATAACTAGCGTTCATATATAATTCATACTTGGATTAATACGTAATACTGATAATGATAATATATATTTATATATATAGATAGTATCATATATATACTATACTATATATATATATATAGGTAATATATATATATATATATATGAGGTATAATTATAGGTAAAATATCGGACGAGTTTAGCCAATCTATAATAACATTGTGTTAGCAGGGTACGGGACGGGGACCCAACTCAAATGCACCCACAAAACCTCTTTCCCAACTCCGCCCTTATGAAAGCCTTTAAAATGGACTTATATACCTTTTTGCACTTAGCATTGGAAATTCAAATATATTGAAGGTTGTGCTTGAGATCATCTTTTCTGTCATTTCTTCGAGAGTATGTTTTCCTATTTTTTCATCGATCAGCATTGATATAATACTCTCTCCAACTTGAACATAAGTGTGGAAGACAGGCAAGATTTCTTGCAAGTTTTTACTCAGCGTGGTAAACATTTTCTTAACTTTCCACCAACTGACAGGATCATCATTTGTAATCTAGTCGTTTTTCTTGTGATAGTTTTCAATCATTTGCCACTACTTCTTTTGGAAATGCTTGTGTTTCTTCATCACTTCTAGGTCTGTAGAAATTCTTCTAGTGAATCGCTGTTGATTTTACTTGTAGGTGTTGGTTCTGTAAATTTCGTTTTTTTCCTTTTATATGTAGCGAATTTAATAGACTTTTCAGATTGAAGTTTTTCAACTGCTAACGAACAAAATGTCTTTTAACTTGTTTCAATATTGTGTTTACAAAAAAACTTGCCTTTACAACGAGGATTAATAAGTTTGCAATAGTATGAAAAGGTCATTAATTTCCCACAGAAGATACCAAACGCGCTTTTTTACCGTCTAAATTAGTAAAATTAATGACACATCCTTCATTCTTTTTAAACCTATCAGTTTTTATTTGAAGATACAGTTTCAATAATGCTTCACTAATCGTTTTAAGTAATAATCGGTATTACACATCCGTGACAGAAGCTGTAGAGGCTCTGATTTTTTTTTTATTCATGGTGAATCTGCTACGTTCTAAAGGTGTTCAACGTGAGCTCAATAACAGTGTGATATCATTTCGATTTGTCTCACTGTATAGTAAGAATGTCTACTGTTGGAAATACGAATTGTGCGGTTACCAACGCAAAGAGGTTCCTTTGAGCAATCTCATTCTTTGTTCCATCTATGTGAGAAGTGTACTATTCTCAGCGATTGAATTTTTTGATGAACATTAAGAATTGGATATCATGCCGTGTTTTTGATTGCCTTCAACTCATTTTAATTTTCATTTATTTCAGATTCCATTTAAGTTTTTTATTTAAAATTTATTAATATCTCTGAACAATAAATATCTGCTCAACATCCGCAGGGCAAAGCGGGATGCGGTTCTTTAATAGTGTGCGGATGCTCAGCGATGGCAGACGGACCTGATTACTAGATATATATATTATATTCTATATTATATAGTATATATATAATTTATTATATGATATATGATAAATTATAATGAAACACTACTTCATATATATATATATTATATAATATATATATATTAATATAAATATATAATATATATAAATAATATAATATATAATATATATAATATATATATATATATTTATATATATATTAGACAGATTATAGATAAAAATTATCGTATCGGGTAAAGCTAAAAAATTTTCGGGTATCAGTATTTGAAAAATTGTGGGTATTGTAAGTTGTATCGGTATCGACTAAAATTTTAGTTTAGAATACTGAATGAATATATATATATTATATATATATATATATATATAATATATTATATATATATATAATATATATAGATATATATATATATATATACTATATATATATATATATATTATAATATATATATATAGTATAATATATATATATATATTATATATAATATATATATATATATAGTATTTAATGGCAAAATACAATTAGCGGACTCAACAACATTTAGTTCCCTCCATAAAAGTTAAGGAATAATAAAGAAAAACCAAACTAGATCTAGAGGCGTGTTTGGGTGGAAAGAGTCTTCGACTTCAACCACATCTCCATTTTCGACATCCAGCATTTGCAATCATCAGCAGGTATGAAACCAAAAGATTTTGACAAACATAATAACCCTAAACAATTTTGAAAAAAAAATCCTCTCATAAAAATTACAATTTTTGTAAATATTAAAACGCGACAATATACCACTACCTGCACCTGTGATGGATTAGTCCTCATTCACGGGAATCACTCTGATCCCGAAAAGAAGCTCGATTCTCTTCAATAAATAAATTTTGAAGAATTCATTTTGTTCCGTAGAAACCTTGAAATAGACAGACAATTCATAAGGTGAAACGATAGTAGTATGTTGATTATGCTAAATTTTTTACGATAAAATATTTAAATTAGCAATTGGGATATTTTAGCAATTAGCATTCAAATATATTTTGTAAGAAATGTAATTAGTTTAGGCATTTAATGATATAATAATATATATCTATTATATATATATATATATATATATATATAATATATATTATATATATATATATATATATAGTAATATATATATATATATATATATATTATATAATATAAGTATATATATATATAAATATATATATATATATATATATAGTATATAATGCAGGTAACGCAACAATTCGATCAAAAATCGGTGATAAACTACATGATAGTCTTCGATAAAAGGATGGTAAAGAATGTAAAGGTGATCCCGGAGTGTCCTTGGATGCGGATCATAGACTGGTGGTGGCGGACATTAAGATAAGAGGGAAGGAGAGTAAATGAGCAGAAGAGGTCAGTGATCAGAGTGGAGAAGTTGGAAGAACAAGAAACGAGGCAAAATTATGAACGGGAAATGCAGGAAACCCTAAAGAATGGAGAATGAAAACGAAGAACTTGCAGGATGGTCAATACAAGGAAGTGCAGAGAAACTCTGTAAAGAAGATGGGTAGAGTATAGAAGAGGACATACATCCATGGTGGGAACGAAGAAGTGAACAAGCAATTAAGCGAAAAAACAGAGAAAATTAAGGAAGTGGCTTTGAAAGAAGAACAAGCGGCAAGCAAGGGGAGGGAATATGCACATGCAAGGAATGAGGCAGAGAGAATAAAAGAGGGCAAAAAAGATGGAGACGGAAAGAATGGCAGGAGAAATAACGATAGATGAAGTGGAAAAAAAGCTAGAAAGGAAAAAGCTATTTAAGATTTCGAAGGGAAGTATAGAAAACCAAAAAACCGTAACTGAGAAATATAGAAGAGAATAGAAAATACACATTGATCGGGAAGAAAGAATGATAGATTTAAGACCGAAGACTATGAAGATCTGCTAATGTAGAAACAGAGAACAAGAGGAAGAAACCTGAAGATCAGACGAGCGAGGAGGAAGAGGCGGAAAGATAACGGTAGAAGAATATAAGCTATAAAAAGGAGTGAAGAAGGGTAAAGCCCCAGGAGAGGATGGAGTTGGCCTGTGGAGTTGGTGGTGGAGGGAGGAGAGGAGCCGAGAGGGAGAATCAAATCAGTTTGATGAACAATAGAATACAGAGAACAAGAGGAAGAAGCTGCAGAACAGACGAGGGAGGAGGAGGAAGGCGGAGAGAGAACGGTAGAAGAATATGAGGAGGCTATAAAAAAGGATGAAGAAGGGTAAAGCCACAGGAGAGGATGGAGTGGCTGTGAAGTTGGTGCTGGAGGGGGGAGAGGAGCTGAGAGGAAGAATCATCAGTTTGATGAGCAAGTGTTGGATAATATATAAAGTTATATACTATATATATTTAATTATATATTATATATTATATATATATATATATATATATATATATATATATTATATATATATATATATATAGTGAGTGAGTATATATAATATATATAGTATAATATAAATATATTATATATATATATATATATATATACATAGTGGAGTGGATGTGAGTTGGTGGTGAGGGAGGACGAGACTAAGAGGAGAATCCTCAGTTTGATGAAGCAAGTGTTGAGAAAGGAAAGGTCTGGAAAGGTGACAAAAACAATTCAATGAATACGATTATAGAAGTAAAGGAATGCGGAAGCTGTTAATAATTATAGAGTATTCCTGATCTGACCATCTGGCGATAAATATACGAAGAAGTATGGAGAGAGGCTGAGAGACGAAGGTAGAGCTCCGAGACTCGGAAGAAAGAACATACGGGTATAGACGAGGAAGAGAATCGACGGACCTCTTATTCAACAATAAGAATGGTCTCGGAGAAGATGCTGGTATATGGCAAGAGATTCTTTGGAGCGTTCATCGACCTGCAAAAGACATTTGATTCGGTGCCAAGGAAAAAGCTATGTAGAGGAATTATGGAGTGAGGGTAGATGAAAGAACGCAATATAAAAGTATGTATGAAGAAATGCAGTTGTAATGTCTATAAAGAACTGAAGTTGCCGAGAACGATAGATGTTGAGCGTGAAAACATGAGTGAAAGCCAGGGGAGTGTTTAAATCGCCAATTGCTGTTTTATTATATTTAGACGTAGTGAAAAGGAAAGTGAGGGAGAGACTGGAGAAATTCTGAAGGGGACATAAGGCATGGTTGGAGCGAGAGAAGAGGAGACGATCAAGAGGTGTATTTTTGCGGAGGAAGTTTTGGGAGAGCAGGGATAGTATGAACGTACAGAAGACAGAGATTATTAGCAATAACCGGAGAAATGACGTATGGTTGGTGAGAGGGAGGAGTGAAAGGCGGTAAAGTACCTGCAATATTCGATTTTAACAGAAGGGAGGTAAGTGGAAGGAAAGTTACCGCGAAGAATGGAAAGTATGGATTAGTTATGAAAAGCGGTATACCACATGATGAAAGATAAAAACATCGGAATAGGAGGTTAATAAATATATGTGATTTTTAACAGTAATACCGATCTCTGACTCTGACTACGGAACGGAAAGATGCAACAAACGAGAAAGAGAGGAGAGTAGAATACAAGCGGCGAAAATGAGGGTATTAAGAACTATAATTGGAAAGAGTAGGAGAGATCAGAATAAGGAATGAAGTAATTAAAGAAAAATATAGGGGTGAAGAAGATGATACTGAGATGGATGTGGGAGATTGAGATAGTGGGGACATCTGAAGAGGATGGAGCAGACAGAATGCCGAGAAGAAGATGGGAATGGACACAGGAGGGAAGACCAAAATGGGAAGACGAAGAAGAGATGGGCGGAGTCGGTGGAGCACTCTCTGGAAAGATGTCAGCTACCACAAAAATGAGAGTGCTAATGAGAAGAGGAATAGTGCAGCAGAGGATTCTGAGAAAGATGACTTCGCGCGGTTTTCGGAAATTTTGGATAAGTTGTCTGGGGGAGGCAAAAGAAAAAAGAATAGAAAAAGATATATATACTATATATATATATATATATATATATATATATATAATATATATATATATATATAAATATATATATATATATTATATATATATATATATATTATATATATATATATATAATATATATATATATATATATATATATATTTAATATATTTAATATATATATATATATATATATATATATATATATATATATATATATATATATATATATATATATATATATATATATATATATATATATTTATATATATATATATATATATATATATATATATATATTACTAAGAGGACTCAACAGGGATTATATCACTTAATGTTCCTTTGTCAATGGCTTCCTGTATAAGACCTGTAATTCTGTTGACCAAAACTTCGTTGGTATTTTGCTCAATTTCTATCATGTAGGATTTAAACGCATTCTCCATCCCTGCTTTTATAAGGAATGTGAAAGAAGGGTTAAACAATAAGGATACAATTAATCTCATCATTTTGGTTTTCATTACAAAAGAAGCTCCTCGAACGTTACTGGATGGTGAAGTTAGTGCAGTGTTTTTTTCTCCGGCCTTGTTAAGTGTTGCTTGAGAGAGGTAAATTCCGTAACAAAAGCCAACTATAGACGATTCCTCAAAATCAGTTTTAAAGGACTCAAAAGTAAGACCCGTTACAGGAGTTGAAAAACGCTTTGTTATTTCTTCAAATGTTTCGTAGTATTCTTTAAGAATATCATCTAAACATTCTTTTCGTACTTCATATGTAGTTGATGAGTGTAGCAAAATATGTAAGTCAATTACAGCTCTGTTCCAGTGGCACATCTGCCAGTCTACAAAGCTAACAGCGATTGGCGTTCTTTGTTGAGAGGCTGTTTCATCTTCATATTTGAAAAGAAGATTATTATTCCATAAGTCGCTATGAATAAAACAATAAATGCTATTAGGTATTCTGGTCTTATTGGGAACAACATTTCTTTTCAACTTTCTTAAAACTTCTTTTTTATTTTTGAGTCTTAAAAAGAAATCTTTCCAGTCATCTCGGTCTTTAAATATAGGGTAGACAGACCGAATGGTACGTTCAATTAAAATAAAAAAGAACTCTAAATTCGTATTCTGCATTCCAGAAAAAAGAACTGAACATTCCTGCAACAAATTAAATTTCTCATTGTAAACGTATGACAAGGCGTGCCATTTTGCAATTTGATTTACAGTCAATTTCAACTGTTGAGGATTAAGTCCCAACGTCTTTCATCTAAGATCACGTACACCAAACTGATTTCGATGTTCCTCATAAACGATGCACTATGAAATCTTCAACACAATCATTTTAAATTACCATAAATCAAGTTAATTAACGAACAACTAGCTGCCTCACCACTTGTGATTTGTCATGAATTTTCTGTGAGTTTTGGATGAATTTTAGAATATACATCCACTCCTCTTCACGTTTACTTGTGCAGAAACGATTTGAATTTCTTTTACAGAAAATCACTGCCCGGAACGTTTTATAAGATAAATTATAAGTGCAGTGTCTTCAATCGCTCTTTGCTCTTTGTTGCGATCTTCCGTTTTACCACAAACATTGAATATAGTTCACTGTTAAAAAATTTTCACCTGGTTTAGTACTGTAGGGATATATATATATATATATATATTATATATATATATATATATAATAATATAAGTATATAGATATATAATATATATATATATATACTATATATAGTGATAGTTTTTGTTGGCGCTATGTGTGCTTTATGATCGCCTTTGTACGTGTCAGCTTACAGGTCTCAAGATTTATTATCATGTTACTTTCCTTATGTACCCTTAGAAGTCGGGTTCTTTTTACAATAGCCACCCGTGTAGGTTGGGTTACAGATATCGTATCAGGAAAGTATATGTTCTCTAGATATATAATAATACAAATATTTATGTATAACTTAATATTATAAATGGCGTATAATATGTACATAATAATATATAATACTACTAAGTACCAGTTAGTAAATATATGTGGATTTAGATATAATTTGAGTAAATACATAATTGTGATGCCATCGAGGCATAAGGTGAAGTGCACTCATAAGAGTTATTAATAAATTGGAGAATAATAAGAATTAACGTCGCTTTAATTACTTTCATTATTATATCGCATAGTATAAAAACGAGAAGATTTTGGGAATATATATAAAAAAATTGGTAACTGACCGTTAAATACATTAACGTATATATTTCTCTTGTAAAAGTGAATTTGTAAAAAGACAGGAGAAAAGTGAACAGTAATTTAATCCGATTCACCGTTTAACAACGTCCTTGTTTCAATGGATTATATTTGACTTATAAGTCCTTGTTTTAAGGGTTTCGTTAGTTCTGTTTAATCACCGAGTGAGTGAGGGTCGGCAGCCCCAAGCGACACAACGATAACTCTGAACATACCTAGGTCACCGGAGGCTGTGGGTGGAGTATGTAGGGCATGACGCCCTAATCATCCTAAGGAAGGGGAGACGTCCACGGAGAGGACCGATTGTATGGCACTGACCTATTTCCAAACCGTCGGAATTTCAGTCACCCGAATAAGAGGCGAGGTTCAAAGATCAATATGTGGAGCGGACTGTATGCGCACCATTAATCTAGAGATTGCCAAGAGGACGCCGAGCTTGTGTGAAGAGTAGAGGATTGTTATTAGCCAGGAGTTTAGAGACCAGCAGAACATACGGGGGTGTGTGGACAAACAGTGAGGTGTTGGCGTTCCTTATACTGCCTAGTTTTCACAATGCTTGCTGCCAGGTCCACTGTTTTGGGTTACATAAGACGAAAGAAAGTGTAAGGCCACCACCACGCGGACACTAGCCTTGGATATATAGGGCAGCAATATTACGCTACTTATCAAAAATACTCCCGTGGGGTGCCCGCAAGATACTAGCACCAGCCCCTTAGATGTCTTATCTATTAGTATGGGGCGTCTGTCCAAAGTGGTGGTACGCCGCCAGTTGGTTAAAGTTTTACCTCGCAGCACTATCCGCCGCTTGCGCATAGGCCCTCATATCGGAGTAAAAGAATATAAAGGCGATCTCCTATTCGGAACAAGCGCAAGATATTGCATTGAGGCCTTTCCGGCAAGGGAGTCAGTATTGGGTCAAGTGAAGCTGGAGGAAGGACCATAATTATTTGTTATTATGGAGCCGGATCTAGCAGCTTGTGGGCTTTTTTGGGTGTGAATACTCTACCTACTAAGTACTAACAAGCCTGACTTCATTACACATAGTTCACAGATATTCCGAGATAAGCAGTCCAACTCACTTACACGACGGACCGAGTGGATGAGAACGGCCCTGTGGATACTAGGCCGCATCGACAGCAGAAGAGCGGTTGAGGAGAGAGCGCAAAAGAAAGTCGCTTCGCGGAGTGCTACAAAGAGACTCTGCGAGCTCTTCTTTATTTGATGGGCACTCAGCCTCCAAAGCAACCGCTTGTGAGACTCAGGTTGTGCGCAGTAAGAACATTGTTTCTGTGTTTGAGGTGGTTAAGATCAGAAAGATGACATTTATATTGTCATTAACAACGGAGACGAGATTGCATAGCGTCGTCACAAAAAGAATGGAAGAGTTAGGGCATAGTAAATTACTTATAGGAGGTAGAACCTATTATAGACACCCAAGCGCACAGTCTTGGATTTTTATAAGAATTGAATTTCCAAGTCATTAGATGTACCCCTTGACCCTCAACACTCGATCTAGATAGCGAACATACATTCGTGAAAGATTTAAGAAACGAGAGGGGCCAATTCTAGAAGTAAGATAGAAGGAGCAGAATTCGCAAAACTGAGTTCGAGAGAATGAACTGTGTTCAATTAGGTGCATCGGGCATAACTGAATGTGGGAGTATAGAGGTATTATGACACGTGCTATCAGGACATGGACCAAGATTAACTCATTAATGAGAAACGTTAGGATATAAATTATGTTAGGGCACAAGATAAGACTCTTGAGAGACGCCCCCTCCTGAGGAAGCACACACCCCACCTATTGGAGACTATGAGGATAAAGACCTTAAGAAGTTTTGCTCTCACTCCACAAGTCTCAGACAGGCGAAGAGCATGTATAATATAAAGACATGGCGAGCTTGAAATGAAAAGGCTGCACACTCCAACACGCTAAGCAAACGAGTGAAGAAGAGCTCACCACAGCCGACGATACGAGCTTTGCAGGAGTCGAGAGGGACATGAGTATAGAAATACCGGAGAATCGAAATGCGTGATACTTGATAGTAAGTCATCCACGCCCACTACGATACACGGCTCAGGTCTGCCTCTCGCTGAGTTGCCATTCACAGAGCCCTTACGTACGTTGTATCAGAGAACTATACACTCTGGATATCTAATCCGCTTTAAATAGAGAATTTATATACTTATAAGTGCCGAGAGATTGAAGCACAGAAAATAGCGCGTCATGAGAGAGATACGAGAAAGAGAGAGTGAGATGCGTAGGCAACGAGTTTCATGATGCTCTAGATAAGCTCTGGTATATGAAGTATGAATAAGGGTTTTATACAAAGATGACATTAGATGAGTCACAAACATCACAATCTGTGAGATTAGGATATGAGGGCCGCAATCTAGTATAGAGCATCAGAGGGTCAGGCCACTTGTGACCTGTTATTGTAGAAGTATGGTATGGGATGATCACTGCTCGCGCTGCTTATATATTCCATCAAGACACTGAGGAAAAGTGCAATAGTCACCTATAACGACATAGATGGATATAGGTCTGAACATGGACGAGAGACAGAGGGGCACCCTTGGTGTCAGCACACCCGCTAAGCACAATATCCATACAAAAACCTCGTAATTTAATTGCTCATCACAACTTATGTGCATTAAAAAACATTACTGAAAGCCTAGGACTGAATAGAGCGGAGATTGAAAAGATAAACACATTTCCCATTAGAGAATCACATTGAAGCAAGAGAGCGTAACCTATAGGTAAATTCTTCGTTCGAGATCATAACTCAAAAGCTTTTATCTCATCTTTTTCTATACATCGAGCCATCTACATACGACTCTCTGTAGTAACTAATTGGAAATGTGATATATACTAACTTATCCTCTATCTCTAAGTAGTAACCAATCGTCAGATTAAGCGTAACGCGTTACGACGATGTAGCAAGGGAGATATAGTTATTATTATCCTCGTCTTGAGACGTTACATATAACTCAAAAAAGATGTACGACTCGCTTACATCCACGTTGCGCGTTCACCTCCGTTGTCTTTTCTATTTCGTATAATGTAACGAAAGCGTTATAAAGTAGGCTAATCACGAACAAATTGGAGGACAGGAGTTAATTAGCTAGACGAATTAACACGCTCTCACGCTCCACCTATCTATATGATAAACTACTGAGCTAATATGTATTACGTAAGTATCAATATCACTATTATATCATTCTTAACGCCTATCGTACTTCTCACACCTCACCACTACTCACTTAGTATAATCACTCTACTCCACAACTCACCTCATCTACTCATAATTTTATATTATATGTATTGATCCATACTTTACACCATCACATAGAACGTATTATAGCGATGTATAGTAGTTTTTCAAGTTCATATCTTTGACAAAAGATTCCACTATTCACTACCATGAAACTGAATAATTAAATATTAAATGAGAGAAGTCGAGTGTTATTACTTTATAACTGGTCAATACTAGGAAAGTTAGGGCAACTTTAGTTCATATTAACTCACGTGTGCAGTGTTTGAATATAGTATCCTTTTGTAAAATTAAATGAGCTGATCATTTTATTTTTAGAGATACAGTTAATATAAGTGAACATCAATAGGTAGTGGTATTAACATAACTATCAACTAAGTAATTAATCACTCTCCACAAAGAGTTAATAGTAGATGTATTATTATACTATCTTTTCCTATATTTAACGAACCAGAGCGATCGACTTTAGGAGTGCCTTTAAGGGGAGCTCCGATGGCATTAACCGAGAGATTGAGGAAACAGAAAAGTATAGGCATATTAGGAACAGCAATATGTTTTCGACAAACTGAAGAGATGTATGAGGAGAAAATAAGTAACCACAAGATGGGCTTCAAGCCTTGATGTAGGTCTTTATGTTAACATTTAATGACACTTATTCGGAAGGACTATTGCGTAGTGCGACTGAGATGAATCCTTGCATAAGAGAGGCAATAGATATCCTATTAGTATGGAAGAAGGTACGGTCGATGATCATGTGACGAGACTGACGAGAGAAGCATATTATGGATGTTGAATATTGATCTTTCGGCCAGCCGCATAGGAACATAATTCTTCAAGTGTATCGTGGGAGATCCTTCCGTCACATATGCTGATCGTGGTGACTACAACTTATAGACCACTAATTGGCGAGAGTGAAATAATAATCTGCTATCAGACTTACGTAGGGTTCACATACACGCTATGGTCCAAGGTCTCTAGCATAGCCAACACGGTGGCAGAGAAAAGCGATCATTGACCCCCTTTAAATGCTCAATTCAAATACTCGTACCCCTATGTATTATGAATGGGCGATGTTCCCCCCATCACAATTAAGGGCACGATAACTGAATACCGAAAGAAGTTTGAAAGTTGTGATGTTTTTTGAAACAAAGGAGTGATAGCTAAATTGGAGTAATATAATCTTCGCCTCACTGCTTAAAAAAGTCATCTCACTTTCTTCTTTTCTGGGACAGTACTCAGTTCCTTTCACTGATTAAATGTCAATTATTCTTTTCTTATCGGTACCTCGAGCCGGAACTCTGTAATTCAAAAAACACAATCTCTGCGAGGACACTAACCATACGCTTAATCCGGAGACCGAACATTCACCTTGTTCATTACACCTTCTATAACATACATTATACACATGACCAAAAATAGAATCCAACATACTATTTCATTCTTATATCCTACATCATTCTCAAATCTCCAATTTCAATCTCACAAAAACCGACGCAAAACTCTCGTAATCACTTCATTCCTCCTCATTTTTTTATCAATTCCTGAACTTTTTCTCATCGACCTAACCCACGCTTCCGTCCCAAACCCCATTATTACCTTATTTATCTAAAATATAAAAACTATTAACTAACCAATCTCTGCTGCGTTATAGAGTCAGCGTATGTGAGTATATACTAAGATATTATATATATTATAGATCACTTAGAGGATAATATAAGAAAAGTTGAGCAGTAATATTATATTCACATATAGTTCGTATATATTATAGCTATAATCTAAAATGATATTTAATAGATTTTATCAATATATGAATATCTAATATAATAAATAGTATAAATAATTATATACTTAAAGAAGGCGGAACCCGCAGTAATATAATATAAAATAAGTGTCAAATAGTACGTTTGGCTATTACAAAATATAAAAATATTAATACAATGAGAAGTTAAGATGTGTGAATAAGATATCTAGTACTTCTTTCTTTTATATAGTTTCACTTAGGAAATATCACTATTAAAAGAAATGTAACAAACTGGCTATATATCAGATTGTGTTGAAAGAGCAATATGTCGGAAAAGTTTTGTTGTAAAAAGTGACTGTTCAGCTACATCTTAAACGGACAGCTACACTACGAGATACTCTTACGAACTTACTTATTTATTAAATCGGCATATGATGTTTAAATAAAGAAGAACTCTTATTTCCAGAACTATCCTTGTATATGAAGATCAACAATCCGGAGCAACTAACATAAAAGTAGTGTAATACTCTGAATAAATATGCATTATTCAATATATTAATAGAAGTTACTTTAAGAGCAATATCACCTAATTTCTAAATTAATATTCACAATATAATATATATATATTAATTATAATATACTATATTATAATATTAATATATTACTAAACACACAATCATACACACTCTTCACCTTACTTTTAACAGTTATATAAGGAATTAATTAACGTTATATTTTTCTTCATAGTTATTCTTTATAATCAAAAGTAAATATTTTAAACTTATTATATATAGAATTAAAATATAAAATATATAATAATCCATATATACAGTACACATCATAACTAATCAAACGTATATAACAGATACAATAACTGAAGTAAATATAAGCTTACTGAAGATAAGTAGAAAACGTTCAAAACTTATATCTTTTTATCTTTTTACAACACACACACAACCACACATGTCAAACTTTTACAATAATTACACTAGCCAATCAGATGGATTAGTCTTTCTTTTTTCTTTAGGATCTGTAATATGAACTAACATTGTCACAGAAGTATATTAATAATAATGAAGACAGCTACTTCATACTTCACTTCTTATAATATTGATTACAACTATTACTATAGAAATTTCCGACTGGATTAATCCTTGACATATCTTACAGTAGAAGTTACTTATATAATTTGAATATTTGGTGACCAATAAAAATAATAATTCATAGGGAAGGAAGAGGATATGGAACCATCCCAACAAGTTTTATAGTACCTATTATTCCCTTACTGGTTTAATTATTAAAAGTACAAATTACGTATACCTCATATCTTTCTTCATTTTACTTCTCGAGTTCTATTAAAGAATATCACTTAAACACAAATTTATTAGAACCGACCACTATTGTATTCTGTCAATATATGAATATCATTGTATTGATCACAATTTTTTCCACAACAATCACAATAAGTTTTCAAATATGTTGTGCAGATCAATACTTCCTCTGATTCTTAAACATTTCTTCTCTTCTGTTAATACTATTTTGTCCGAATTATATTAGCCCTATACTTCTTATAGTGATATTCTACTCTTATTTCAGAGTTACTAAATTACTGACTCCTATGACATTATAGGGCTGATCTGTAGTAATATACAATTAAATATATGTAATCTCGCTTACATATCAACAAAATATTCCTTGCCATATGCTACCCTACCTACTATTCAAGACACATTAACTTTAGAAAATTGGTAATTATGAGAATGGCAACGATCCTTTTAAGCAGAGAATCTACTATATAAGTTTTTAAAGCAAGCAACATCAGCAATCCAGCATATCCTTTGCACTCAGATCTCTTCTGTTTCAAATCACAAACACGATAAATGATTATACCTATTCCCTTTATTATTTTGAGGACCCTCAATTTCGCTTTGCTAACACAGGCGTTAACTTTCCAAGTCCGATTCCTTGTAACCGCAGATGTTATCATAGTCACACACCTCGTGTGCAGAACAATACTTACGCACTGAGATATGATGATCTTTACATTGAGAGAATTACCATACTTACACATACTCTGTCCAGCCCTCATACAATGACTTAGCAAATTAAATCAAATTATGCGAGGTGTATAACCAACAAGTAGAGTACCAGAATTTACACTGAGCATAGCATTCAGATCGAATACACAGTACGTCATCTTAAATGCACTTATTCAGTTAGACTTAAAGTTTCAATTAAAATGACGAATCTTGCTGGCGTGAGCATAAGCGTTGTTTTGCATTGACACAGCCTTGCACCCTTCACTTAGCACAGTTTAATTGCTGTATTTATGTTAATCACACCGCTTTAGCATCTTTTCACTACACATGATTACTTCTCTTTCCAAGATCAATCAAGAGATAATAATGTTATTGGACATGTCTATTCTCACTATCTCTCAATTAGCACCTGAATCTTGCAACTGATGCCACTTCCTTTTTTCATCCCTTGTCGTATAAGAGGAGACAACGACAGTTTATTCACGTCCTACAACTCTTTTTGATCTCACGCTAGAATTTCTTGTCCCAGTACATACAATAGTCACGCCTACATTTTTTACATATCAGTATTTGCATCTACACTTAGCAAAGTAAGATGTCGACTACTCATTGAAGTATTTTCTGAATATGTGTTGTCAGTAAGTCATTAAAATCGAACTCAGATCGTCATAAATTGCTGTTTGATCTCGTAACACTCATAGTTTGCTCTCGGTGTCACTCTATAAAATAAGCATTATATTTACCACAGTTGCTTTTTTTTATAAATTACGTTCTTCAATATTTCTTATGAACGTGTTTTGTTAGCCCTACAATATATCGTACTAGATACAGAAGAACACTCTCAAAGTGGTGATGATAGCATCTATTCTTACATAATACTTCGCGACAGAGCGATGCACCCATTATAAGAGCGTTTTGAATTTAAACCACGATCTACATTATCCATATCCTCAAATTAATTATTACCCTCCTCATAGCAAAATCGTTGAGAGAGGCTTGGCCAATACCTAGGACACAATAATTAACAGATTGTTTAATTCAGATGCACGAATATTGTCTTGTAGATCATATTTACACGCCACGAATATTGATAATCTCGATATTAAATCGATTTACAACCCAATAGATATTACTCAGCTTTCCCGAGCTTCTTACCAGTCGCTCCATTAGATTACTGCACATCTATCTCCCTCTTTATCAACTTCTCCTTCTACAATATCTTGTATCTACACCTCAGGTCTTCATGTCCTTGTTTTGCTGAAGCACAAGAGTCATTGTTATGGGTCAAAACGTGAATTATGAACGACGTATGCTCAATATACCTATACCTAAGAGTTATATAGACCTATGAGTATATGCCTATTACTTGTCGCACCACGGATAAACTAACTGAGAGTTGAGGCTATCCAGTGAGAATAGGTATATAGAACTCTATTACACTTTATATATTTAACTTAAACTCACATCCTATTAAATATTTATTTACGGTTAATGTTATTTGAATATGAGTATTTTTTCATACAGAACTTACACAGTTATTTGATATACTTATTATATCAAGTACATTGAGGATAGAGAGTATACTCAATATGATGGTACAATCATATATTATATGATTCACAATAATTATATATATCTGTTATATATATAAAATAGGGTGCATATAAATCACTATATCCTTCTGTCACGAAAGATTTAGTCTCGTCGCATACCTCCACTAAGCGACTGAGTAAATAATAGATCAGCTACCATTCCTGAGCTTATTGCTGCGACACATACCGAGTGATAGCTAAGTGGTATACCGGAATAATACTCACTGGTGCTTATTCTCATAGTGCCACAATATCATAGTAGTATCGCTTCTGAACAACCACGCTGTCCTATCTATTTTTATTAGAAACAGTCTTTTGCATAGAAGATCTTATTTATTCTGCGTTAGGTTCTTAATGTATGAAAATTTAGTGATCTGTATCTAATCACTCTGTCTCACGTATCCTTTGAATAGATCAACTTTTAATTCACCTTTTCGCTCGCACAAATAGAGACAGCAGAAGTCACTGTGCTGTACTCGTATTCCTCGTTTATCCGTTCTTACTTCTAGCACACTGAACGAAGATAACACTTATTTGAAGGACAGCGGACGGCCATTTAAGCTATTCAAAATTTTTCCATGTTTGTGCTGAATAATGATTATACGTAACAATAATACATTACAGCACAAGATCAAATCGACACGTGTTATACATTTTCACTTACTTTGCCTGATACACATTCTTCTTCATCGATACGTAAAGCTTAAAGGGTGATGGCCTTCGCGTCTATCGCAGACCTAGTTGTAATTTATCAAGTTCGGCGCAAAGCTTTTTGTGACATTGCACATCTTTTCCTCTACTAGTCTTCTCAACAAAGATAGGGCCGCAGAAGAATGTAAAGATCTGTAGTTTGTACCCTAGGTTTGTGCGTAAAACCGCACATCTCGTCATTACTAGACTATGTCATCAAAACACTGCTGGAAGAATGCTTGATTTTACGGAGCACGTGGCGTGAATCGGAGAAAAGTGCTACACGATTGATTGCGCAAAACGATAACTTGGGTGTTGGGAATATAAATATAGTCCAGAGTTCCAGAACTGACACTAGCCCTCATTGTAAGAACCATTTCTGCAGCGAATTGCGAAAAATTTGTGCAACAAACTAGTACCGATTTTCTTGCGCTTTTGGGCTCGAGTCTATTGTTGGCGCTACACATATACTGAATGATTTTTTTTGTACCATCACTGAAATTTATCCCTCTGTATGTGGTTGCTGTTGATGAACATAGCACTAGTAAAAGCCAATTATACAGGAACAAAAAATACTGTTCAAGCAATTTACGGTTATAGCACCAAGAACACATTCGGCTAATATTGTCCGGGCACAATTTTTTTGGATAGTGGTCAACAAACTTCAATCGACTCAGGGCGCGATGTATACTTCCTCCAATGGTGTTATTATTTGAGAAGTAACGGCTACTCCTCTAAAACCATGCCAACCATAAACAACCAACCGCATTGATCAGTTAGACGTACATATGAAGCCACAGTCATGAAGGACCTTAAATTTTTGGTACCTGTGCCAGTAGCCGCGAGACAGGAGAAGAAACCTCCACGTCCTTTTATTCTAGAATCCTTTCATTAGGGGTGGGGGGAAAAACACGGATTATTGTCCTCTTTGTTCAGGATCGAGGGCCGTGGTCATTAGTGTCACTGATAAACATTTTGTATTCTTCTCAAACACGGAAATAGCCATTTGCTTTTGAACGAATTCTTCTTATCCCGAATCACAAAGTCAGCTGAATCAGAACCACGATTCGCAATTGAACGTTGGTGTCTGCACCCCGGCACGATAACGCGCCAAGTCTCACACTGCTCTACTCAACTTATTATTCGAAACATTTCTGCCTCGACAGAAAACATCACATCACACCCCTGTAGCTTAACTTCCAACATCCACATGCCATAATCACCTCTTCTTGATAGATCATAGCTCCACCTTGACCAGTTTAGCATCGCACTTATTCTACGCGTCATATATATACTTCAAGTGATTCATTTGTAGAGCGTTATGTCTAAACTTTCATCTGTTAGGAGCATAGGTTACAAACCTTAACCACAAATATTACCTTGCAACACGTTGACACTACAACACCACTTCCTTTTCAGGAAGACATGCTACTTCGTTTACATTTCCTGTTCTTATTGAACATGAAGAAGGAGGTAACGCGTGTGACCATATCTCAAAATGGGTCATAATCAACCATTCAAGGAGCATCAACATTGAGTAATTTATGGTTAACGCCTCCATAATCAATAAGTCTAAATACGCGTACCGATTTATACATCACCTAACTTCATTTTTTTGAGACAATTTGGAGCGACTATAAATAACCATATGTAAATCACTTACTCACTACTCATGGCTTATTTCAGGTTAAACAGATCTCTCATTATTATACTATTATCACTGAGGCATTATTATCATATAATTACATGCATTACACAGACATAATTTATTACTATAATTAAATATATACTAAGGTATTGTTCTATGAGTAGTGAGCCTATACTACAATTATCTTTTATATTACGTACTAATTTAGGTGAGAGAGATATGAGAGGGATAATCTTTAATACCAAGCAGGTAACACAACAAATGGAAGGATAGAGTTACCACCAGGAAAACGTAACCCACCAGGATGGCCGAGAAATATGGAGACAAGGCCTAGTAAGACTTGAACATGCTGGATGTTTCCGCACGAAATATATTCACAAAACTTAACACATGGAATCATGATCGCATGAGAACGTTCCCTTACTGTGCAACTCACGGGCGCATACAAGCCATTGGTTGGAAACGAAATTATGATAGGGTCAAGCTACATCTTGCTACCAGCCGTTGGTGTGTACCCTTTAAGTAAAGTAGACTCAAGATGAACATACAAGCGAACGCGTCACGTTACCTTGCCTGCAAACAAAAGAAGAGAGGAAGAAGTATTGAGATTGTTTGGTACAAGACGCAAGATTGTTTTGAAAGTAGTGAGAGCTAAAGTAATTGATCAAAATTTTGCTCTTAACTATGTAAAATCTAACACTCTTTTCTCATACCTCCCAGAGTCTTAGCCTCAACAAATAACATAACTGACTGTCTCAATATCTGAGGGGGCGAACCGGAGCCACTACCCTCTCAGCATGTGGAAAGCTATAATTCAGTAGTTTCCATTGTTAAGATATATGTTCATTAAGTGGGGTACTTACCGAACTGAACATTTTAAGACCCTTTATAATATCATAGCTGATGTAACTGCTCGGATAAGCAAACAAAATGTTCCGCGACTCATGAGTTACCTTTTTCAAATACGGGAGTATTCTCCGCAAGCCAGTTTCCTACTAGTAAGGTAACGACCGTTCCTTGCACGAGCTAAATTGTATCACCGTAGTTTGCGATGTAGCTGGTAAATTATGGAGTCTCCAAAGAAAATAATCTTGGGCTTAATAATAAAGACTATTACCGTTGCTTATATAGCCTCAGCACCACAGATTTTGCCAACTGCTAAGTCCCCTATCGCGACTACCCATAACAGTGTGCTAGAAAACAATGAAAGCAGCGGTCGAGAAGGAGATATTGATTATAATAGCGAAGTGTTATTAGAGAAGGAACGTAGCACAAAAAAATTTTTAGAAAAGGCTGGAAGGCCAAAAGATAATAAGTTTTAATAAAAAGGAGGTGCTTAGAACAGTTTTTTCGACCCTAAGTTGTTGTTTTCTGTTAAAGAACACCTAGGCAAAACACACCATGTCATCGCCACTATGTGAGAACCTCCCATCGACAGTTAACTTGGACATAGAAATATAGAATCAGGAAAAGACTTGAATAATAAAGAGATGCAATTCTAGAGCAAGAAACGGGACATGTTCTTGATATAATGAGTGGAAGAATGCAGAGCTGAGGTCATAAGAACATACCAGAATACAATAAGAGTTACGATGCGCAGCTGAGAAGAATAGTTTATTATAAAGCACCCTATTCAATTATACATTATTTTCTTGGTATGGAGGATTAACGAGATTGGATTATACCAGCCATATGCTTTTGCTTGCCCACCCGCCATCACGCACAACGGATACCAATTATACAGCGCAGTCAAGAGAGAATAACGGGTTAATCCAGTATCAACGACGTGCTCGATAATGGATTCGAGCCCTACTTCATCTGAGTAGTAAACTAGAATAACACCATGAGCACGTGAGAGTACAGGGAGGCAAGCCCAAGGACAGGGAGCTTTAGAAAGACAGTGACAACACATAGCATATCCCAGTGGTCCCGATCCAAAGGCTATCTACGATAGTGTTCAGGCGCCACCAGGCAGCGACTCCCATAGTATCCCTAATGATTTACAGTAAGGATTTCACTTCAGATAGGGAGAAAAGTTGCCAGAATGTAGAACCGTACAATTTGTCTGTATAGCCTTCCCGTGACATACGCCGATTGAACTAACCAGGATCACTTGGTGATCTGAAAGTTGCTAACAACCGCACATTGAGGAGATGGGTTTATGTTACCCACTTAGACATACCATAGGCAACAGGATACATGTACTGCTTTTAGGAAACTAGAACGTCAATCCAAGAAGTAAAATCAAGGATTATGACAGACTATCTAATCCAAGCATAAGACGGAAGCTTCAGCTCTTAATTAGCTCGATCCTAGTCCATGGACCAACGGATCAGACACATCGTGTACTAGCCATCACCATCATATGCATTTCATCCGCAGGCTCAATCATACGTGGTTTCTAAGATTACTCAGTCTCTATTAATCCATACAATGGAAGGCTTTCACATGTTCCCATCTTTGTGTGAGAGCTACTAACGGAGGACAATGGTCATATAAGTATATGTGTAGGATGTGAGGTTAGACAGGTGGGAACTAGCCGTGTATATCTGAGGAACTCAGGCGCCTCAAGCTCGGTTAATAATCACATTCTTTCTAAAATAGACATTCGGATTTCCCAATGCATTCAAAATTCCGGGAAAAACCGTATGTAAATTTCCCACTTGGCGACCATCTAAGCCTTTCATGTGAACGTTGTTCGACCATTCTAGTACTCCTCTTTGGTACACTAATTGCACGATTAATCGTCATCCGCAAGTCACACAAACACCGCAGCAATTATCATGTAATCAAGGAAATCTAAAGGATTAATCAAAACACCCTGGAGAGATTGAGATCATAGGAATTGTAGTATGGGGAATCCCCGTTCCATAACCTTTATCCATATATCGCTTATGAATCTCTTATCAATTATCATAACATGTTGAGTGTCTTGAAATGTATTGAGAGATCACTACTAGAAAATGGGCTTTCGTACTTATTTCTGAATAATCAATGCGAGAAAGGAGACTCACAATGTGGAGAGAGACTTTAACACAAATTACCCTAGGCATTAGCCCTCTTTCATCTATATTTAGTCATGAATATGATCCGAAGTATTAGCATATTTTATTCACAGATTATTAGTCCACCACGGAGTGATACGACTTTGAGTGCACTATTAAACATATAAACTAATAATGAGTTTTAACAATCTTAAGCAGCTCTAAAACCCTTGTTCCAAATGAACTGATGTTTTTGGCCATAATCGGGTCCAAACAATAATTGTTATTTCATAAAAGTCACTCCTAGAAAGTCAGCGCTCTTCCTTGTGTTGAGTGAAGGAGACACACCTCTATCATGAGGAATAATATCCCCATGCAATATTCTCCTCGATCCTCAGTGGGGATCTCGTATTAGCCAACTTATATCACTTTACCTCGAGTCCAAGCAAAAATGACAGTAGAAGTACCTCATTCTTCCACGTATCTAGGTCACGATGGGCACATTTGCTCTAACTCTGTCGTGAGGGCCACGAGCAAACACTGCTGCTCCAAACGACACCTACGGCTCTCAGAGTTAGAGAATCAAAAATGATCTTTGGCAAACACAATTTATTGACAGATTGCGAATGAACCCTGCTCTCATAAAACCTTCTGAGATCAAAGGCTACGTTCTCCTATTGTTTCATTATTTCCACAGAACATCAGTTCCACGCAAAGCGTGCATTTCGAGATTCTAACAATCAAATATATCACAGCTAATATTCTAAAACATATATTCGATTTAATTCTAATATAAGATAATTACAGCATGGAAAGGAATAAAATGAACGATCTTATTTAAAACATATAGGCCAGATACCTAGATAGTCTTATAATGCTGAGTTCATATTAAAATAAATAACAATTATATTACCATATACAACAACCATAAGCTTATATTTCTAAAATTAACGATTAAAAGATTTTGCGATCGATGTCAGAGGATGCTGAACTAAGTATGGCAAAATCAGAAAAACGAAGACACTTATGGATGGAGCGTATAAGTGGCATAAGTCATAAGCGTGGTGTTAAATCATGAGAGTACAGTGGAACCATAGATGATAGTGCAGGCGCCTTATAACCCTCTCTCCACTCCAGTCCATAATATAACAATAGTATTCATTCTATTTAGTATTAAAAAAAAATAGCGCTTATCCATAGAGCATATAAGAATAATTTATAAATATGATATGCATTGGTAGTAATAATAATCAATTAATAAGAAAGGAAAAAAATTAATGAGTGGTATATTAATTTGTTAAATCTAAGAAGTGTGAAAGCACAGTCAAGAGGTGTTTGACATAACAATTAAGTAATATTTCACGCACTTCCTGTTAACATTGCTCAAAATGTACAACGGTTGTTTCCCCTCGCATTTACCATAACTGTTCAATGATATGCAGTTTTGCACGTCAAGCTATCCCTCGACTCTCGTCCTTTCTCCTGAGGGACACCTCCTTTAATCACAACCTGCTCACTAAACAATAACTTTTAAGACTAGTCAACTACTCACCCTCATAGCCTTAGTGGTTATTAACTAGTCTGTAAGTCTCCATTACATTAACGCATATGGCAACTTTATATGACACTAATATTTATGTATTCTTTCACCCTCAAGTCCATCGATCCAATCCTCAGCCAGTTCATCTGGAGGCGAGCAGGACAAAAGTAGATTGAACTATCAGAAAGAGTCTCTGAGTCGATCGCATTCTTCTCCCCCTTAGAGTGGAGGCAAGAATACTTATTATTCAACACTTTTGTTCATACACATACTTAAGAGAATTGGAGCGTGGATGCTGTGCCTCATCACCTATGAGAGATCTTTCCCACTCCTGGTCGCAGCACATCCGAGGCCTCATCAGCTATTTCCAACGACTCTGGACACAGACTTAGCTTAAATGGAACCTTGACGAAGCTCTATGGGCTATACCGGCTGGATGCTTCAATGGCTCTTTTATCAGCCACTCCAAATCCATTTCCTCCCACATCACCGCTTATCTTACCCCGCCTTCCCTACACCTCGCTTCCATAGACTAACTTTTCTTATGCGAAGCACAAGCATCTCTTTCTTCGCCTGCGTCTGTTCGTTATCTCACACCATCTATTCTTCTCGCATCGACATATTTCCTCCTAGATCATTCACGCACTTCTCAAATTTTTCCGCTCTTTATAGATTACTTTCTGCCAACCGAAGTTTCTTTGCTGGTCGAATGCGGTGCACACCATCTATCAAATGTTTATCATTCTCCTATCCCTTTCACCCCTTAAGGTCACTATCTCCTCCACTTACAGACTTCCCCACTTCGTATTTTTTCCCTGCTTCATGGCCTCTTATTGGCTTTTTCCTTTCTACCTCTATCTAGCACCAGTTCACTTATGTCCTGCCCTTGATAGTCTCTTTAGAGCTGTCGGGAGCCTTAGATGGTGGCATTTGTCGCAGCTCCTCACTTTCGTGTCCCTCGTCTTTTCCGCTCGTGTCCAACTGTATCCTTCGACGTACTCGATATACGCTGTTGCTTGGACTATCGGACACTGAGCGCTTGCGGGTGACCCTGCCTCGACGAGAATGGAGCTTGATCGTCAGAGGGTGTGTCATGGGCTCCAGGTATCATACGATCTTCATCTTCTAGATATTTCTGGCTTCTCGTCACCAGCGCACGCTGCGTTTTCGACGCACTTTTGCACCGTGTTCTCCGTGCCTTCACGAAAGAGACAATGCCCAATAGGAAAATATGAAAAATAATTCTAAGTCATTACCTTGCTAATATTTTTTGTTCAGCTATGGCAATCGTTTTGCAGGGATATTTATCATCCTCAGGTTTAAGGTGCCTTTCACCAAAGGAAGAGCGCTGACCTCTACGATTCGGTTTTTGAATTAATACATTTTTTGGCCCCTAGCCAAAAACATCTCTAACCAACTTCTGTAAATCTGGATTTCCTCCTCTTATTCGATCGGTGGATCTGTAACTAATATTCCTTCTGAAAGGCTAATCTCTTCGGCTCCATTTTTCATCTAATTCCACCCCTCCTCTGGGCTCCTACTCCTACTCCTCCTCTCAGGTATCTCCATACTCCTGTGAATTACAATAATGATCGGCGTCATTGCGATTCTGAGAATCAAACGTCGGAAGGCTAGTGGCGCCGAAATGGGAATTCCCTCCCCGCTGTTTTGAAAAGAGTGGCCTTCCCGAGCTCGCGCGCCTGTCCTCCGTTCCGGTCTTTATCTCTACCCTGTAATTCTCACACTTTCCCTCAAAATGCTGGATGCGTCGTTAATATGGTTCAATCCGATCCTGATAAGAGGTAGCATTCTATCTTCCAACGTATCGACTTAAATAGCTCTCACTTGTATCTGTCTAAATCTTTGAAACTCTTTTCAATTCTCATTTCCTGATATCTACATATCTCATTCCTTCCTTCAGATCCCAGTATGGTTTTAACGTAAAACGAGTCAAACTTGTGGGCATTCTTCCTAAATCTGTAACGATCTTCATCATTGGGACTGATTGGAGTCGTGCTGGTGGGCTTGCACAATATCGAGTAAGCCTTTTTCGATCGGTATGCATGCGTCACTGAGTTTCCTAAGCTCCCTTCCTTTGGGTTTGCCTCCTTCTTCTGCTCATCTTATATCAGTTATCTCTCAGTATAGATGCTCCATAATCGCAACTTGTTGATGGAGACCCCCTACTTTCTTCTTTCCTGCTAAGGGGTGTGGGTGCGTCAAGCAAGGTTCTATTCTATCTCCACTTATTGTGCTTACATTAACTATCGTTCTCAGCTGGCGCATCTAACCTTATTTATTCTTATCGATGACTCAGCTCTCCATTCTTCCCCTCACTTCAAATCTGTTCCCTCTTTTGCAAGTTGCTTCTCGACTTCGAATTTCATTCTTGCCAATCTGAATTGGATTTCCAAGTGGGGCCCTAACGACAAGCCTTGTGAACTCAACTTCTTTAAACTTCAACTTCTCCATCATCCTCCATAAAACACCTCCTAATAATCATATCTCCTTCGACCGCTTTCCTGTCTAACGTGTGGACAGCATAAACAATCTTGGTCTGAGCATAAACAATAAGCCTATTTGGAAACCTCAACATCACAACGGTTGCTAAGGCGGCTTCAAAGACAACTTGGAGATTCTTCTTCAGGTTTGCGAAATTTTTTCTCTTCCGAGCAGTTATCGCTATTATATAAGGGTGTTTATCCTCCCTTGCATGGAATACTGTTGACCACATGGAGGGAGGGCTCCGTTCGCCCCTTCTACTTGAACAGTGTATAGGCCTAAACTAAAAGATTCATAACTTCCCCTGACTTTCAAAACATCCCCTTGCAACCCTCTATCCTGCGAACGTGAACTTGGTGCTCTATCTCTTTACTAAAGGTACAACAACGGCTGGTGTTCAAGTGTGTTGACCCCTCACATTGTTCCACCAATGCGTCGCCCTAGTTGCACAGGGGGTTCTCAGCTTTCGTGCGATGAGAGTGTTTTGTGAAGATGTGGAACTCCCAGGCATGTTTCATTGGGTGCCTCCTTGTTCTCGGCCACCTCTTCTTCCTGTGGAACTCTCTGCCTTCATTTGTTTTTCCTGCTGTATTTAATATCCCTCTTTATATATATATAGCGTTATATATATATATTATACTATAATATATATATATTATTATATATATATATAATATTTATAATACTAATAATTAAATCAGATAATATTATATATATATATATTGCTATGTACAAAAAAGTAGGTGTCTGTCGTATTTAATTATGTAATGGACTTACCTGAAATTACAAGTTATCTCCTTCGAAGTATGACCCTTGGAGGTTACACAGCGATTCCAACGTTTCTTTCACTGTTCATAGCAGTTCCACCAGCATTACCGGAAGTCATTTCCCTGAAGTGTGTTTAGTTCAAGTGTTACAGTATTTTTTAGTTTTCCATCGTCCCAAAATGATGAATGACCCTTCAACTTCATTTTCAACTTAAGGGAAGAGGTAGAGAAATCGTCACGGAGCTAGATCTGGGCTGTATGGAGGCTGTGGAAGTACTTGAATGTTTTTTCTTCGACAGAAATTCTATAATTGAAGTCGCAGTGTGAGATCGCGTTATCGTGGTGCAGCAAGCACCCAATCGTCTGCACATGTCTTTTCTGATTCGCTCGAACTTGTTTTCGAATCGTGTCCAAGACATCTTTTAAAGATACAAATTCCTTGTGCAAAATTCCACGGCTGACGAAAAAAACAATAATCATTGTTTTTACCTTGGACTTGCTAATACGTGTTCTTCTTCGGGACGAGGAAAATTTTTTGTGTGCCATTTCGCCCTTTGCCGTTTGGTTTTAAGGATCGTACTCAAAAACCCATAATTCATCGCCTGTTATAATAACTACCAAAAATTGTGCCCATTTCGAGTTTTTCAAGTAGTCCATTGACAAACTTCTTGACGCCTGTTTGCTTTTCTGACTCCACAGACATATCTTTCGGTACTAGTTTTCACAAAGTTTTTCGCATGTGCAAATGGTTCTGTAAAATTCGATAATCGAACTCATATTTTATCAAACCAAGTATTCTTATGCAATCAATACTGACACTTTTTCTCCAGTCACACGCTCTAACAAACTTCCACATTTTCATAGTACCCTGTTGAAGAGCTATTTGGGTCTTCCACAACTAGGCTCGTCTTTAAGCATTTTATCGGCCCCCTCTCTTTGAAAGCTTTGCGCCACTTAAAAAAACCATAGTTCTCGATAGATGGCATCCCCGTAAGCTTCGTTTTAAAGAACAAATGTCTCAAAAGTGTCAGACTTGTTTACGTTTCACACAAGAATTTGATAGCTTTACGCTGTTCAAATCAGTTTACTTCCATCGCCAAAAACGTAAACGAGATAGAAAACACCCCATCTCACAAAAGTGATAGTGTAAAACTAACTGACGCGTTACCAAACACACCTACCATACATAAACAATGTATGCAAAGCACCTGACTCTGGAATAAAATCTGATTAAAACACATAGTATTCCGAATAATCTCAGCCGCTATGTAACTAGACTATCACCACTACGTATCGCGTCACCGGAGGAGCTACATTACTCAGTCGTTCATGGGATAATCAGTAAACTTTTATACTAAGGAGTAAAAAATATATATATATATAATATATATAATATATATCATACTTCATATAATATCTATATATACTTAATATATATTATATTAAGTATATATATATAACACTTAATATATATATAGTATTATTATAATAATACTATATGAATATAGTACGTACTTAGACATCATATAGCTATAACTAGGAGACATATCTATGTCTAAGAAGGATATACCTTTAACATCTTAGGAGCGATAATACCAGATATGAGGTAGAAAGAGTCAGTTTTGATAACGAACTTGTGAACGATTACACAATGTACCAATCGTCTGTAATATGATCTCTAGCCTTTCTCCTATAAATATCTTTATTTTCGTTCATTCACAAAGCCAAAATTTTGCGATAAGGAGTTATACACTCCTTTAATTAGCTTGCGCGTAGATGTGTGGTTATTCCCGCACTTATATCAGGATAGCAGTAAAACGTATAATCACATACCGTGAAGTGCTCTTTAGTGCAGTACTATCCATGATTACACAATAACGACTCATAAGAAAATAATTTTAAGAATATTTTAAAAAAAAACTCGATGTAAAAATTGAATTAATGACAAACCTCTTGGTTTCACGAAACATTAGCATTCATTCATTCTTATCTAATTTATCTGACCAAAATTCAAAAATTCTTCAGAGATAGCATTATGTGTGATACAAATCTGGATAGTTCCAAAAAAGACGTGCTATTGATGGACGTATTTTCTGGACAAAATCTTGTAATACTGCTTTCCTCTTTGACCAATGAAAAAAAAAGGGCATCAGTGCATTCAGAGCTTTGAAATAAAAATTCCTACATTTTTTGATGTTTGAATAATAATCCATGTCTGAAACTAAATTTAACAACATAAATCCTATACCTGTGTAAATAACATCCACTGCCGGAGCAAAAAAATAAAAACCCCACTCATGAAAAAAACCAATGCTATTTAAAATCTTGCTCTGATGTTCATTTAAGGAACCACTACTGACATCAAAGCTATGTCGTAAATACGGACCGTTAGCTTGCTTGTAACTACACGATTTGAATTGACAATGCTTTGGTAATGAAGGATCAAGTAGGCATTTATAGCGAAATCTTAGATCTAGAAGGTAACATCGGTAAATACGGCCCGAAACTTTTGAGCAACAAATGGTCCATAATACTATTATCATGTTATCGCCTTTTGATGCATATTATTGACATAGATAATTCTGAGATTCCTCTGATTTTGTGCTATCGGCTTTTTTTCTACACTTGGTATTCTCTGCAGTCGTCCATATCCTAACAATTTCTAATTTTTCTTGAAAAGTATATACACATGCAAAATTATGGCTTATCTAAAATCTTTTTATATATCATGCACAAATCACCCATGACTAAAACAATTATGTAATCACAAATTAAAATACCACTATTACAAATAAGCGACCTAATTAATCGACAAAAAGTACTCAAACGTAAAGAAGAAATTTTGCTTTTATACAATATGATTTTGACATTACTTTAAATTATCGGTAATTGTTAACAATAACTCTGCAGTAAGCTATCGAGGATGACATGAATATTTAAATTGTCCGGAACGCGAGAGCAACATGGTGAGACCTGACATAATTTAGAGTCTGTCGAGTCGTCATATTTCTCATAATGAGTAAGCAGATGAACTTTAATATAATGGAGATGAATAGAAGAACTGGAACCGAATTTCGATTCATAGTACTTGTTGTAGAACTATATAGACTAATAGATATAACTCAGGAGATGAAAGTAAAGCACGTAGGAGAACAGTCAAAACGACCGCAAAGTGATGCCTAGATATGAGTTCGTTATCTCACTTAAGAGAACAGGTAGCATCTGAAATATGAATATAGATGCATAGTAGAAACATCCAAACAATGAGAACATAAGCCTGATCGCGCACAATATGGCCACTAGTTAGCATTATAACACAAGTCGCATGAACAGAAGAAAATGAAAAACGTCACTATGCTCACGGAAATATCACTAAGATCTCACACACAATGCTCGTCAAGTGAATCGAAACAGTATCAGAGTCACATCTCTGAGTGAGTACGTATTGAGATGAGAAACTAAGAGTAGAAACAAGAAAGACTGATCTCGAGATATCCACAGTACCAGTATCTCGCAATCGTAGACTGTACAGAGTAACGTGATCACTATAGTGTGCGTGTGTGGTGGTATGCTGTGTGTGCGTTGGTAGTGTGAATCATTTGCTTGTTTACGTGTAAGATTTAGATATCTTTGATGAGACAGATAGTTTAAGGCACACACTAACTGAATTAACTCTATTAATCTTGCGGATACATACATATCTCACTTGAGAGGAGAATGTGATTCAACGCACAGAGATTAACAGATGCGTAAACATTTGATATATAATGCTTCGAAGTCAGAGACGTTAAGTATGCTACAGACTTATAATTAAATATTCATGAACGTTAAGATGAGACTGACGAACACTGATTTCATATCATTAACAGAGCGCAGTCAGACTAGTTTATACAACACCTTATATCATACAGACAGTTGAGGCATGTACACACCTCATGAATAACCACAGCAGTAACATCTCATAAATGACAACTAAAGTGCAAAATGGCACGAGATAGACGAGATTTACTTATTTGAGTATATACCACACACACCTCGACAACTCTACCTTTTTTATAATGAAATTAATAAACTAGTCGCGAGATACTGTCTCATATAATCGCTACAGAGTTACTATATCAAAGTATACACGTAATAAATATATATATATAATATATACATATGAGTCTAGCATAGATATACGTAGTATGAAGACGACAGACATAGATAAAACTACCCCAGATTACCATATGATAGAGTGAATTTATCGTTATCAGCACCTGAAATAGCTGCGACTGCCATGGTAATCTACACAGCAGGCAAGTATATACCTATAATATATATATATATACATAATATATTAATATATATACTATATAGGGGCGTGTTAGGTGTGAGCAAGAATTGATAAAATGAGGAATCGACATATTAGAGAGGTTTGTGGTGTGAAAGAAAGGAGTAAATGATGAGAAATAAATGAAAGTATGTTTGATGGTTTGATCATGTGGACGAGGATGCAATGATAGTCGGTTTGTTAAGCGGAATTGTACAGTGGTGAGTGTGTTGGGAATCGACCGGCCAGGAGACGAAGAAAAAGTAGATGTAAGTCAAGTAAAGGAATGCCCGGAGAAGAGAAATGTGAGTTTGGCAGAGGCGAGAAAGAAAGGTCATAATTAGGAGTGAATGGCGGGTATGAGTGGTTGGGCCCACCTAGGGCGCAAAGGGATGAACCTAACACTGACACCGATGTCCATAGTGAGGGTCCGTCGCGGTCCGTATGGTTGTGGGTGATTCTTCTGGACTGCGCCGAGTTCTCACTAATAGGTATAGACGGGCGTAAGGCCCTGAGCTTTGTTCATTTTTCGATTTAGATGTCAATACTTCTTCTATCTACTTTTCTGTTTCCGGTGTGATTGGCACGCACCTTACCCCCAGTCTGCTTGGGAAAAAGATATATATATATTTATAATATATATATATAATATATATAATATATATATATTATATAATATATCAATATATAATAATATATATATTATAATATATATATATATACTATAAATATATATATAGTATAATTATTATTATATAAATATATATATATATATATATATATATAAAGGTGGACGCGTAAAGCGTAATCCCGTTAATTAACATCGTTACTTTTGTCCCCGGTTTTAAAACTTTTAACCGCTTTCGCTTAATTGTACGAAAGAAGTACTACGACTATTAACGAGTTACATTTGTGAATTACCGTTAACGAGTTAAAATTTCCCCTAGCATCCGTTATACCGTTACTCGTTAATGACGATTTATAAAATAACGTTTTCTTATCACATTTTAAATTCGTATTAGATTCGATTTCGAGAGAGATAAACTTTTTCAAACTTTCCTAAAACGCTCCTCTAATGATCAAAATGTGGTTTATTCTTACATCGGCTTATTATCCCATTTAGTAATTCGTTTAATCACAGCGGTTGAAAGAACGAGTTTTGAGGGAAATGTGCTTACGTGCTGACACCAGCCCTCGTTCAAACTAATATCCTACTATGTCTTAAATACTCAAGCACTTTTATCCCAGTGTGTGGAAGCACGCAACAATGTCCAACCTATTTCTAAAAAAGGAACCGCTCTGATCCTTCTAGGTATCGCACCCTATAGCTCTCACACTTGTATATTCTATCTAAGATCTTTTGAAACCCTTCTTCGCAACTCTCACTTCTTAGACCATTCTGGAACTCATTAATACTTCTTCGATCTCCGTACGGTTTTCGTGTTCAGGTCTACTGTGCGATATACTTTTCTATTTAACTCCGATTATTGGTTTCCGCTTTAGAACTACGTACAGACCTTTATCATTACTTTCTTCAATATCCAAAGCATTTGAACCGGGTATGGCACGCGTCACTGCTCTCCAAGCCCTCTCCTTTGGGTTTCCTCCTTCCTTTGCTTATACTGTATAGTCTATGCATGTCATGATTTCAGCTTCTGAGCATAGAGTACAGCACGACTAGTTGCGCATCGTTACAGCTCGGCTCTGGTTGATATGTGACGATATATTAGACATATAGCTATATAGTTATGCTATATAGCTGCTGTGATATTGTTATATGACATCGCGATAGTCAGTAATATATATCGCCGATCAGCTGCGTGTTTGCCATCAATGAACATCTCATGATTTGATGGGTATCCGCTTCTTATTATCCTTATATTAGGCCTCTCTGTTCAGCTATATAACAGATTATGATGACTCTTGTCCTACTTTTCATTAATAATCCTTTTCCTCACTCTAACTCTATCCACTCATAATCCGATGACTCGACCCTTCATTTCTCATTTCAATTTCAATTCTGCTCCTTTCTTTTACTTACTAGAATTGCCTCCTGTCTTAATCTTCCGATTTCTATTCTCGCTGATTAGCTACTACGAGATAGAGTTTGAGGTGGCGGTCCTAAACTTGGGAAATTCAATTCTTTAAAAACATCCAAACTTCTACAAATCTCCTCTCTAAAATACCCTAACTTTCCTATCTCTTTTTGACACGGTCTCTCGTCTCTCTTGTTGACAATATAAACATCCTTGGCCTTACATAAACAAAAAAATGGTCTTGGGATAACTCACATCACAACGGTTGCTGGGCCGCCTCAAAGAAACTGAGAGTTCGTTAGACTGCGAGAACTTTTTTCTCTTCTCAGTTACTCCAGCTATACAAGGGTCGTCATCTGCCTGTTATAGATACTGTTTCTCATATCTGGGGGACTTCTGGTTTAACCCTGGCTGTTGGACAGGGTGTCGAGTCAAACAGCCAGAAAGGCTTATAACTATTATGTCTTTCCAAGTTCACTTGACCTCTATCTTTGCGGGCGATGTTGGTGCTTTATCTCTTTTCTATAGGTAATGTAGCAGCGGCAGGTATTCGAGGAACTTACCACTCGCGTACACCACCTTTACGCGCCCTAGTAGCACACAAGGGGTGCTGTATCTGCGCACAGAGTTTTGTGGTAGATATTGGTATCTCCAGGCTAGTTCGCTGCCGGTGCTCCTTCTTTCCCTGCCACCACTGGTTTCTGTGTGAACTTCCTTACCATCTTCGTGTTTCCTGCCGAATTTAATTTCCTCACTTTAAAGCCTGCGTCTTAGTGCTTTTGTCCCTGCCGTAATTTGAGCTAGCACGATGTGGAATTTTGGCGTGCGTGATGATAAAGCCTTCACCTCTCCTTAGTTCCTGTTCGGATAGTGCGCTCTGCCCGGAGTGTGGCGATACTGTGATATTGAAAGAATAAAGTCCTAAGTACAAAACAAGACATATTTTGAAGACGGTTAACCCCTTAACGATTAACGTTAACTTCAGTTACATTCTTTACCGATAAAAACGCTTTAATGATTAACGCAGTTAATTTTTTTTGTTAACGAATTAAAAAAAATTAACGACGTTAACTTTCTCATAAACGGTGTAATTAACGGTGCCCACCTTTGTATAATATACTATAATATATATATATATATATATATATATATATCTATAATATATATATATCTATATATATAATATATTATATATATATATATATAATATAAATATATATATATATATATATATAATTATATATATATATAATATATATAATATATATCCCTACAGTACACTAATCCAGGTGAAAATTTTAACAGTGAACTTATCAATGTGTGGTGTAAAACGAAGAACTCGCACAAAGAGCAAAGAGGATGAAGACATGACTTATAATTTCTTAATAAAACTTCCGTGCAGTGATTTTTTTGTAAAAGAATTAAATCGTTTCTGCAAGTCAAACGTGAGGGAGCTGGAGGTATATTCTAAAATTCATCCAAAATTCACAGAAATTCATGACAAATCAAGTGGAGGCAACTACGATTTAAAGATACCCAATTCATATTATGGGTATATATATTGCATGAATGGGTGAAATTTCGTGATCGTTATGAGGAACATGAAAACAGTTGGTTACGTGCTTAATGACAAGACGTTGGGACTTAATCCTCAACAGTTGAAATTGACTGTAAATCAAATTGCAAAATGGCACGCCTTGTCATACGTTTACAATGAGAAATTTAATTTGTTGCAGGAATGTTCAGTTCTTTTTTCTGGAATGCAGAATACGAATTTAGAGTTCTTTTTTATTTTAATTGAACGTACCATTCGGTCTGTCTACCCTATATTTAAAGACCGAGATGACTGGAAAGATTTCTTTTTAAGACTCAAAAATAAAAAAGAAGTTTTAAGAAAGTTGAAAAGGAATGTTGTTCCCAATAAGACCAGAATACCTAATAGCATTTATTGTTTTATTCATAGCGACTTATGGAATAATAATCTTCTTTTCAAATATGAAGATGAAACAGCCTCTCAACAAAGAACGCCAATCGATGTTAGCTTTGTAGACTGGCAGATGTGCCACTGGAACAGAGCTGTAATTGACTTACATATTTTGCTACACTCATCAACTACATATGAAGTACGAAAAGAATGTTTAGATGATATTCTTAAAGAATACTACGAAACATTTGAAGAAATAACAAAGCGTTTTTCAACTCCTGTAACGGGTCTTACTTTTGAGTCCTTTAAAACTGATTTTGAGGAATCGTCTATAGTTGGCTTTTGTTACGGAATTTACCTCTCTCAAGCAACACTTAACAAGGCCGGAGAAAAAAACACTGCACTAACTTCCCCATCCAGTAATGTTCGAGGAGCTTCTTTTGTAATGAAAACCAAAATGACGAGATTAATGACATCCATAATGTTTAACCCTTCGTTCACATTCCTTATAAAAGCAGGGATGGAGAAAATGTTTAAATCCTACAGGAAAGAAATTGAGCAAAATACCAACGAAGTTTTGGTCAACAGAATTACAGGTCTTATACAGGAAGGCCATTGACAAAGAAACATTAAATGATATAATTCCTGTTGAAGTCCTCTTAGTAATATATAATATATATATAATATATATAATATATATATATATATATATATATAAATATATTATATATAATTATATATATATTATATATTATATCTATATATATAATACTATATATATATATATAAATAAAATCTATATATATATATATAATATATATTATATATTATATAATATAATTTATATATTATATAATATATATAATATAATTATCTTATATATATATATATATATATTTAAAAAAATTTAATATATATTATATATATATATATATATATATATATATATATATAATATTATTTCTTTTTTTCTTTTTCCTCTCCAAGGAAAGGATTCATCTTCCTATCACGCGCGCAATGGCATCTTTCTCCAGAATCCCTCTGCTGCAACTATTCCCTCTTCTCATTAAGCGTCTCATTTTGTACTGGGAACCAAATCCCACCAGCATAGTGCACCAATCACTCCGCACATCTCTTCTTCGGTCTTCCTTTGGTCTCCTGCCCTCTGGTGTCCATTCCCATGCTTCTTTTCTGCAACATGGCGTGCGCCATGATGGGAGATGTCCCAAGTATCCCAATTAGCACGGACATCATCTTCAGTAACATCTCTCCAGCACGGTTTACCTATCATCTCGAAATTACGTTCGTTCCTAGTGCTGTCTTGCATACGCTTTCCATCATAGTTCTTAATATCCTCATTCGCCGCTTTATTCTACTCTCCTCTCTTCTCGTTGTTGTCCATCTTTCCGCTCCATAGTCAGAGTCGGAGTCAGTATACTGATAAAAATCACTTTTTTAAACCCTATTCCGATGTTTATCTTTCATCTGTAAATAGCGTCTTTCATATCAACTAATCCACATACTTTTCCATCTTCGCTTAATTCTCCTCCACTTCTCCCCTTTCTGTTAAAACATCCTTCCGAGATAATTTGCAGGTATTTACCGCCTTAACCTCCTCCCCTCTCACCACCATCCTCATTTCCTCCGGTTACTGTAAATATCTCTGTCTTCTGTACGTTCATCTCCATCCCTGCTTCCTCCAACGCCTCCGCAAACAACTCCACCACCTCTTGAATTGCTTCCTCTCTCTTGCTCCAAAATGCCATATGTTCCTTCAAGATTCTCCCAGTCTCCCCTGCACTTTCCTTCAACTACTCTAAATATAATGTAAACAGCATTGGCGATAAAACACTCCCCTTGCTTCACTCCTGTTTTAACCTCAAACCATCTATCGTTCCGGCACTCAGTCCTAACATTACAACTGCATTCTCATACATACTTTCTATTGCCTTCTTCAATCTACCCTTCACTCCATAATTCGCCTCTACAACTCTCCAAGCTTTTTTCTTGACAACCGATATCAAATGTTTCTTTTTTGCAAGTCGATGCAACGCAACAAAGAATCTCTTGCCATATTCCAGCATCTTCTCGAGACCATTCTTAGTGTGAATAAGAGGTCCGTCGTCACTCTTCCCTCGTCTATACCCGTACTGTTCTTTCTCCGATCTCGTCTACCTCTCTCCTCTCAGCTCCTCTCACAATATTCCTTTCGTCCATATTTTCGCCCAGATGGCCTCCATCAGTGAAATACCTCTATATTACAGCTTCCTGCTTCCTGCATCTCCTTACCTTTATATATCGGTATTATTATTGTTTATGTCCCACATTTCCAGCACCCTTTCCTTCTCTCCCAACACTTGTTCATAACCTGGGATTCTCCCTCTTAGCTCTCTCCTCCCTCCACCACCAACTCCAATCCACTCCATATGTATATATATATATATATATATATAATATATATATTATATTATATAATATATATATAATATAACTATATATATATATAATATATTATATAATATATATAGTGATATATATATATATATATATATATATATTATTATATATTATATAATTATATAAATAATATACTATTTCCTCTCTCCAACCTGCTCATCAAACTGATGATTGCTTCCTCTCCACTCATCTCTCCACCTCACAGCACCAACTTCACAACAAATCCATCCTCTCCTGGGCTTTAACCCATTCTCATCCTTTTAATAAGCACGCTCCTCATATTCTTCTCCGTTATCCTATTCGCCTTCCTCCTCTCCCGTCCTCAACCCCCAGTTCTGCCCCTTGCCGGCCGCAATTCACTGGTTGAGCGCGACTGATGATCTCTCCCATCTCAGCTCCTCATCCCCTCCACCACCAAACTCCGACAGCCACTCCATGCCTCTCCTGGGGCTATTCCCCTTCTTCATCTTTATTAGGGCCTCAAATATTCTTCTACCGTTATCTTTCCGCCTTCCTCCTGCCTCGTCTGATCTGCAGCTTCTTCCTCTTGTTCCCTGTATTCTACATTTAGCAGATCTTCATAGTATTCGGTCCATCAATCATTTCTTTCTTCCGGTCTCAACAACGGAAAATCTCTCGTTTCTATCTTTCATATTCCTAGTTAGTTTTTGGCTTTCTATAATCGCCGTTCGAAATCTTAAAATAGCTTTTTTTCCCTTTTCTCCCTTCGCCAAAACTCTCGTTATTCCAGATCACTCGGCATAGCCATTCTCTCGTCTCCATCTTTTTTTTGCCCTCCCTTTATCTCTCTCTGCTCATTCCTTGCATGTGCATATTCCTCCCTTGCTGCCGGCTGTTCTTCTTTTCAGCCACTTCCTAATTTTTCTTCTGTTTTATTTCCTTAATTGCTTTTTTCACTTCTTCGTTCCACCATGTGTATTCTCTTCCTAGTACCTCCTACCCATTTTTACCCAAGAGTTTCTCTGCCACTTCCTTGATGACACCCTGCAAGTCTTCGTTTTCTTCTCCATTCTTTAGGGTTTCTGCTTTCCCGTCATAATTTTCTTTTCCTCGTTTCTTGTTCTTCCCTTTTCTCCAACTCTGATCACTGACCTCTTCTGCTCATTTACTCCTCCTCCCCTCTTACCTTCATGTCCGCCACCACCAGTCTATGACCCGCATCCAGGGACACTCCCGGGATCACCTTTACATTCTTTAAAACCATCCTTTTAATCCGAGACTATCATGTAGTCTGTCACCGATTTTTGATCGAATTGTTGCGTTACCTGATTATATATATATATATATATTATATAATATAATATATATTAAATTTTTATATAATATATATATTTATAATATATATATATTATTAAATATAGTAATATATATATATATAATATATATATATATATTATATAATATAATATATATACTTATATATATATGTATATATATTAAAAACTGCTAGTCAAGGTTGCCGTAATGAGCTTGAAGCTAACTGTCCAATTGATGTTAAATTAATTTTGTAAATAAATTAGCGTATAAATGCCAACATATATATTTTACCTTATGAATTGTCTGTTATTTCAAGGTTGCTACGGAACAAAATAATTCTTTCAAAATATTTGATCTGGAGATCGTAGCCCCTTTTTTCTTTTCGGATCAGAGTGATTCCCGCTGGAATGAAGACTAAGCCATCTACAGGTGCAGGTAGTGGTTATTATTAGTAATTAATATTGACAAAATTGTAATTTAAAAGAGAGGAATTTTTTTTTTCAAACTGTTATGGTTCGATTAGAATTTTTGTCAAAATCCTTTTGGTTCCATACCTCTGCATGATGCAAATGTGGATGTGAAGAATGAGATGTGGGTTAGAATCAAGAACTCTTCACCAACACCGCCTCTAGAATCTATTGTTTTCTTTATTATCTCACAAACTCACAGAGACACTACTATAGGTTGTTGAGTCCGCTAATTGGTTTGCATAAATATATATATATATATATATCTATATATATAATATATATACTCACATTACTATAATTGTTTTATTCATATTATATAATATCATATCTATATATTCAATATCCATATAATAGTATATACATATATATATAATATATCTAGTACCATACCCTATCCACCTATCTCTAGTCTATAACTACCACATATATACCTATATATAATCTTACTACATATATACTTCAACATTACGCTATTGCACTCGGAGGGATACTAAAATTTTTAGTACCGATACCGATACATCTTTACAAGTACCCACATTTTTACAAATACTGATACCGATTTCATGTGCTGTTCAACCTCCACGATACCGATCCCCCCATTTATCTATAATACCAGAGCTATCATAATATCTACTCCACTTAACTATACTATCATACTATTATACATCATATATATATAATACTATACCCTATTATACATACACTATACTATAACTAATATATAATATTACTCCTTATATCACTCATCTATATACTCACTACACTATACCACCTATATTCACTAATATATATCCATACGGCGTACTTAAAGGGCTTATCTCCTATCATATCTATGACTAACTCAAACGGCTATCACATTAGTGATGCAGGTCGTCTGCATCCCGCTGAGCATCCGGCACATTATTAAAGATCCGCTCCGCGCTTTGCCCTGCGGATGTTGCGACGAACAATTGCTGCCAAGAATTTTTGAAAGATTTTAGCGTAAAACCAGCCGAAAGAAGAAATTGGAAATGAAAATTAAAAATGAGTTGAAGGCAATTCAAAACGGCTTGATATTCCAATATCTTAATGTTATCAAACATTCAATCGCTGAATAGTACACTTCACAGATCGGAAAGAATGGAGCTCACAAAGAACCTTCTTTTGCGTTGTACGCCACACGTTCGGTATTCACAAAGTTAACATTCTTACTAACGTGGAAAATGGCATCAATATCAACACTGTATTAAGCTATGAAACCATATTTGACGAAATACAAAAAAAAAAAATCAGAGCCTCTACAGCTTCTGTCACCGATGTAATACCATTAATCTCAACGATTAGGAAGCATTTTGAACCATCTTCAAATAAAAATGATGACTGTTTAAAAAGAATGACCGATGTAATATAGATAGCGAAAGAAAGATATCTTCGTGATATTGAAATTAAAGAGCCTTCATACTATTGCAACTTACTTAGATCCTCTTTGTAAAGGCAAGTTTTTTGTAACATAATATTAAAACAAGTTAAATCGTCACTTTGTGTTGCAGTTGAAAAAAACTTCAATCTGAACAGTCTATTAATTCGCCACAAATTAAAAGTGAAAATAAAACGACAATTTACAGAACCAACACCTACAAGTAAATCAACAGCAGATTCACTAGAAGAATTTCTACAGTCCAGTAGTGATGAAGAAACGACAAGCATTGCACCCAAAGAGACTGCTGACGTGCCATAATGTTGCAAAACTATCAGCCCAGAGACGACATAGCAATACCAATGATGCTCCTGTCCAGTTCTTGATGGGAAAAATTAGTAAGGCATAAATATCTTACCACCACTGCTTTGAGTAAACTCATCACAACCAAAATAGCACACCATCATATCGCCGTCTTCCCAACGTTACTGTTAACTGAAAGAGTATACTTATCCAATGCTGATGATGCAATACACATACCTCATCCTGAAGCAAATGACACAGAATAAATTGATGATCTCCAAGCCACAACTAAATTATTTCGCACTATCTCATCATGCTAGTGAAAACAGTATCTAATCCACTTCTCTAAAGGACTCTCACTACATCAGCGGCCCATATCCAAAGAACCTCTCGCAAATACCGTCCGACCCGGGGGCGCGCGCCCAAGGCCCCAGGCCTCACGGCGGTTCGGCTTTCAGCGTTCTAAGCACGCTCAGTTCACGGTTTATGTATTTTCGGCACATCCGGACTAGCCTGCGCCCCTCCACCTACCGCACCACACCCTACACTCTGATATTCTTCTGGGAACAGAGCTCTTGTGGCGCCGCTACCCATTTTTGATGTCAAGCGGTCCCACTCACCTGTCCCTCCGGCATAACACAACTAATTGTATTAAATAGATTGTGGTAAACTCGATACTTATACTATCAATAATACCCTATTTATATAAATAATACTCAATATACTCAAACATTATTATATTTAATTATTACTACACCCACTACATCTACTACACTCACAATATAACTATGACTACCTCCTAACACCTCCTATACTCACATACCCTAATCTCCCTCTCCTACATCTCATCACTACCTCAGTACCCCCTATACCTAACTGACCTACCCACTACCCTATACACTCAACCACACGCACACACACGCGATCGTTAAACACTCCGAACCACTCCACGAATCACGCCCACGACTCGCGCACAAAACAACTGCAACATCTCTGCACTCACACTGACATCATCGACTCTCTACTACTATACACCTACCACTGTTCATACTCTATTATACTATACCCACAAAGTACACACCTCACCCTATATATACAATACCATACCCCCCTTCTCAACATTCAAACACTCCAATAAACCTCCTCACTACTATATACACATTCACAATAATACCTACCTCATACTCAATTCACGACTATAACTACCTTGGATCACCACACACCTACACCTCTGATACTATGCATCCCTACCATCAAATCTAATAGATCCTCACTACTACATAATCTTATATATATATATATATATATATATATACTGAAAATTTACTGTTGATCGGATGAGTAGGGAAAAAAATTCAATATTTCACTTTCCCCCAAAAAATTTGAAAATGTAAATATTGATATATACTTTTTCTATTTCATCCTATCAACATCAAATTTTCAGAGCATATATATGTCAAGCCGAGATGCACATATTTAACTTACATAACCTTTCAATACTCTTAAGGAATTTCTTTGAGTAGTCCCTGAGGCGGATTCTTGTTAAATGATAGTTCAAGAACAATTTGAAAACTACTCGCATATACCAAGAAATCTAAATAAAAAATGTGTATCTCTTCCGACTACATATGCTCTGAAAATTGAATCCTGATCGGCTATTAAAAGAGCGAAAAAAAAAAATATATATTTGATTTTTCAAATTTATAAACCAAAATAATTTGGGTTTTGGAATTTGACATTGCTAGCACCACTTTCAAAATACACACCCTACCTCGTGCATTTGTAGTTAATAAACACCCATCTCTTATACACACTTCCATCAACGTTTAAAAGTCATTCGATTATCTATAAGAAGTTAGACAAGCGAAACATCATTACAAACATTAGCGTCTATCTAAACTACTACAGACTAAAGAAAAATACGCCGCAAACCGCGTTTTAGCGCTCAGACAAAAAGCTACAGCTGCCTTTTCTTCTATCAAATTGTCTAGAAAATTAAAGACAAATTTTATGTCCATTTTAGGGTGGGGGGCTAAAATGTGGTGTTGCTGATGCGAGCATTGGATCGGATTGAGGCTGGTTGAATTTATCAACATAAAAACAAGCCTTGGGTTTCATTATTAGTTTTGTAAGTTCTGAAAAGTGAAAAGTATCCTGTGTAAACAAGTATGTTATCCATCTTAGCACTATTATATAGTTTGCACTTTTTTCTAATTGAAGTTAGCAATGCTTTTGTCTAATTGAAGTTAGTAATGCTTTGGTCAGTCGCTTATTCATTGTCCTCTTTTCGCAGATTGTTTTATATTTTATGGGAAAGTTTTAATCATACTTATCATATCGAATGAAACTAAAAATTTTGTACTTTTCATCTAATGAAAGATTCTCGTTATGAACAAAAGAAAAGTATGTATTTCTTCTTTGGCGTAGAAACTCTTTCTTACGGTCTTATGATATTTGCTTATGTAAAAAGTTTTTAGATTCATAAAGCTTATTCACTACTTATTCGTAACTGACAGAGTATTATATGATAGTACAGATGAGCAATAAACATACAAAAATGCATGAATGATCAGCTATAAAAGAATTCCTTATTATCAAAGGTAAGTAGCTAACCAGGTCATACAATACCTCTATAATGTTCCCACCCAACTTTTCCGCATATCAACAAAGGTAAAGACGTATTATCTTACAAATTCCTTAAAGTGACCAATTATCAAAGATACCAGCATCTGGACTATGAATTGACACCATTTTCATCAAAGTGTCACTCAAACTCAAATATAACATCATTTGAAACTATGAATATCAACGTAGACATTAGCAAAAAATTCTCGGGCAACCACTACTACTACTACAACAAAAACTACTACTACTACCTAACGTTTCTAACACTCATCGTCAGTTAACAGTAATACTATTACAAACTAATACATTCTTCGCTTAACAATCAGTGTTAATCTCACCTCGCCATACGTCATTTTAACATAAAGTACCTCTTAACGAATTAAAACAGTTTTTCATTAACAAGAGTATTAAAGCATACATCACCTTCCGAGCAGAACACCAAGGGATGCGCCCATGAAAGGGTGTGAATCCTGAGAGGGAGGATACCCGAAGGTGTGTAGCGGGGTTTTACCCCTCGCGAAGGAGGGGTAATGGATCAGCGCTGAGGCCAAACTTTAAAATTTTAAAATTTAAAATTTTAGAAAAAAATTAAAAAAAGAAATAACATAATAAATATAATAAATAAAAACAAACTGCTTGCTATGATTTGTTAAATGAATATTTTCCTTTATCAGTATCGTATTGTTTCGTTCTGTATGTATGTTAGTATACTTTTACGGTTGTTAATATAAGGAATTTGTTATTGTTAGCAGGTTATTCGAGCTAAAGGGTATATTAGGTTTGTCATTGTACATTGTTTTCCAATGTACAGTTGATGCTATGTTTGCTTTATTGATGTGAAACTTTGTTAATTAGCATGATATGTCATCTGATCAGTATGATAATGTACACGAGATTGTGATACTTTCTTTGCTAATGTTACTATGTTATGTAAGAAATCTAGTGATATGTTTAGAAAAAGTGTAAGTAGGTTGCGTTTCTGCGCTCAATGTTAGTTTACTTTACTGTTGTTAAGTATGGAGATTTGTTAATGTTGACTGTTTATTCGTGTTAAGGTATGTTAGGTTCGTCGTTGTATACATTATAATTGATAGTTCAGTTGTGGGGCTATGTTGCTTTTTTGATGTGAAAACTCTGTTAAATTTCAGATAAATTTAATTCATTAAATGTTAATGATCACTTCACAAGGTTGTGATAAATTTTTGTTAAATGTTACTATGTTAATGGTAAAAATAATTCCAGTGAATATGTATAGAAAGTGTGAGATAGCGGTATGTTTTGATTTGTCCGTTGTAACATATATTGCTAGTTAGGTTGATGTTATGTTATGCTTTTTGATGGAAACTTTGTTACGTTAGCATTTTATTCGTTGTCAGTACAATTAGAACAGGTTATGATAAAATTTTGTTAAATATTACTATGTTTAATGTAAAAATCTATCCAGGATTGGGTTAGGGAGGGGGAGGGGTGGGTGGTTTGATTTGCTTTTTTGGTTTTAAGTATGTAAAAACAAATTTCTCTAAGTTATAAATATGAAAAGCGTACCAAATTTTATTAAAAAAATTGTTTAAAGCATAAAAAAAAAAATACATGGATAAATTTTTGTGTTATGTTTTAAAAATATGATAGATCAATAGATTATAGATGGGGAGGTGGCGAGGCTGGGGAGGGTGGGAGGTTAAAGATGCTCAGAGCTTCCAGAGGCTCTTGAGGGTGTTTGATTAATATAAAAAACGTAAATTATTTAACTGATAAATTAAAAGCAATAAAAAAAATGTTTATTTTTTTTTTAAATTTTTTTTAATTTTAATTTTTTTAATTTTTTTTTTTTTTTTAATTTCTCATATTGTAAATTTCTTATATTTGTTGAAAAATTTTTTTCCTTTTTTGTTCTTTTCTGTTGTAACTATAATAAGAAGGTTGTATACCAAGTTTCGTCATTCTATGCAATATTTCAGGTTTGGTGGGGCTGGTCCCCGATTTGATGGTTGAATAATTTAACACTCCGACATGACAGTTCACGGTGGATAATTATTGATGGTGTACTACGAAGTTTCATTCGCTGCTATGTCAATTATTTCAAGTGTTTTAAGGGATTAGCATCCCCTGGGGTCCTCACATAATTTATCACTGTTTCAGCAATAATACCTTATTGATCTTGTATACCCAAGTATTAGCCTTCTACGACAAGATATTCAAGTTTCTGTGGGGCTAGCATCCCGCATCGGGTCGTGTCAAGGCTATTTAACCGCATATATGACATCTGCGTAATTTACTATGAAAGCGTTATCAGGAGTTCTAAAGAGAGACTTAGGTTGATTCAAGTAATTTATTGGGGGCCAGCATCCCGACATGGGCGTGCTCACAACCTATTATTTAACAAAAAGGCAACAGTAAATAAGAATTAACTCTAAATGAGTAGGTGTTAAGAGCTATTCAGCAACTCTTTCCCATTCACGACAATAACTTCCAACGTCTCTTTGTGGGGCCTGTCCACAAATGGGATCCTAGACATCCTATACGGACTTATAAGCATCATATTCGTGATCTACGGACTCGATAACCATATAAAACACACCAACCATATGTAAATGTTATTATCGACATGTTTTATTAACAACTGCAGCCGCAGTGGCTTCCAGCACTGGTGCCGTTTAGGAGCCAACTCCTCAGATCCAATACCAACTCTTTCTAAATTTCAACTCTGAAATCCTCTCACCAAATTTAAGCTAAATTGCGAACGACATTTGGATTTTTTAATGGTGGGTGAGTCCCCTTTGGGGGACCGGCCATGGGGACGTAACTTCGTAAACACTGAGGTTACCTCATCATCATTAACCCTCGCATTTTAGCCTATACGATAACTCTAACCATGTAGATATATATATATCGAGCCGAAGTTGGAGCTGGAGCGGAGCCGGAGCCGGCTAAAAATCATTTCTTAATAATAATAATAATAATAACATGTAATAATAAAAAATAAACTTCAGAGACTGAAGCAGAGTCGGAGCGGTGGTGGTGCGGGACGAAGCGGGGCAGGAGTCGGCTCGAGTCGAGTCGGGTGCGTAAAAAATGACTCAGATTCGTTTTCCCTTCGGGAAACGAATCTTCGACATAATAATAATAATAATAATAATAAAAAATTACACACCCACGCAAGAGGAGATGGAGGACATAGAAGGTTTGCTTGATCCAAGACCGCTAACGCCCGCATTCCTGCGTTGTCACTGGACTTGTGGCCAAACTATAACACCAGAACCAGAACTAACCCTTCAATTGGTGACCCTGAGTGACCAATTTGAAGGGTTAGGTTCTGTGTCTGAATTAACCCTCAATTGAAAAATATTCAGATGTTGAGAGAGTGAGCATTGTACGATAAAGTGGGCGTTTCTTCCCCGGAGCTGCTAGCGATTCCTTCAGTGGTGCTGCAAGCTTTCCTCGCCAACGACACAACGCAATATATATATACTATATATCTATATATACTATATACTATATATATTAATATATATATACTATAACTTATTATATTTATACCTATATATACCTATACTATATATAATATAAATATATTATATATATATACTAGTTAACATAAACTCTGATATATATATGGTCTATCCATTTTTCCCGTAACGATGTTGGCCGCTCGATATGTTTTGACAAAGAATTTATACATATAGACATGGCGTTTGTTATCCGGCTGGAAGTTCCACAACCATTTAGTTTTTTTAGATTTCTCTGGTATTGTAACAGGGTGAGCCAAAGATGTTTGAAGATAGGACGAAAAAATTTATCCAAAGTTTAGAGATGGCTACCATTTCTAAGTCTATCTCTATATTGGTAATCTTCAATTCAAATTTCATAGAGATGATTTGTTAGGGATACTTTAGGTACATTTGGCCTTTCGTGCTGTTTTTTTTGGGGAATATAATATTTCACCAGGTCATCGAAATAAGTAATTTTTGTAAAATCTAGAACAAACAACTTTCCATTTCGTGGGCTGTATTTATTAGACAGAAGCGCATAACAATAATTTACACTGATATAACCAAATTATTGTAGTGAGTATCTACGAAAATAGTGTTTACTAAAATATTTATCCTGACCTAAGTAAAGTTTTACTCTTTTTAGGATGTACAAAAGCTTTTAAATACTATACTTTCATAATATTTCTCATGTTGGGGTAAGAGTGCAAAATTGAAATATATTCACATCATTTATACTACTACATAACTGATGTTCCTTCACAGTGGATTATCGTGGTGGAATATCGTATTTTTCTGATTTATCAAGTAGTCCTCTAGCTGTTCTTTCTAAGTTGTGTTTAAAAAAAGCTCTAAATTTTGACAATAGATAGCAGCATTGTATCTGTACAATTACATTATGTTGAATTAGGAGAAAATGAAAATATTAAAAACAATTTTAATTTTAAGGTTAATTATACATTAGATGTACTTATATATTATAATGTATAATTACCTGAGGTGAGATCGCATATGTACTATGTAATAATATACTATATTTTATTATATTAGTATATATATATATATATATATATATATATATATATATTTTATATATTATATATAACTTATATATTATATATATAATAGTATATATCTAATATATATATTTTTATAATAATAATTATATATATATATCTTCTCTTCTTCATCTTCACTCTTTGCCAAGATTGGGGGTAAGGTGCGCTAGAAGCATCGGAAAAGAAAACAGTAGGAGAAATGACAAACGTCGAAAGAAGCCAGCCTTACCGGCCTATGTACATTAATGTAGTGAGAGCTCGCACGACAGAAATCCACCCTAGAGCATCATAGGACTGCGACGGACCCTCACTATGGTTCGTCCAATGTAAGGGGTTCATCCCTGGCCCAGGTGGGCACAACCATGCCCCCGTACAAAACCCCGCCATTCTCTCCTATCATTGCACCTTTATTCTCGCACTTTTCTAAACTTCAATTTATCTCGTGGCAATTCTTTCACCGACTCATCACTTTCTCTCGGTCTCAGCCGGTCGGCTTTCCAACATCACTCTCCACTATACATTCCGCTTAACCAACATTTCTTCATCCTTTCCACATGAACAAACACTCATTACTCTTTCATTTATTCTCTCATTTTACCCCTTTCTTCACACCACACATCTCTCTAATAAGTCATTCGCTCCCCCCTTTTATTAATTCTTTTCAACACCTAAGCATGCACTAAGATGTCATGCCTGAACACATTGGAATCTTTAGATTATACTTCTTATTATTCCAGACCCATAGTCTCACTACTATATACATAACAACAGGTAACAACATACACCTCATGTAAGACTCTAGCTGACTAAGACTTAGTCCATTGACATTCACCAACGATTTAATTGCAACTGCAACCTTCTGCCATTCACGACTTTCCTACTACAACCTGCATCATCCGTTACCTTGCTCATCAACCATAACCACTAAATATTTAAATCAGACACTTGCTCCAGCGCTCACCATCTAACATAAACTTCACACTGAGAACTGTTCTCACTCACAACATAACTTTCGTCTTATCTACGTTTACTTTCAAACCTCTCTTTTACACGACCCTGCCAAATCTCTTAACCAATCTCTCAAACTCTCTCAGTTCACACAACCAGAACCAAATATCCGCATATAATAGTAGGGCACTTCCTCTCATTCATTCTCCACCATTCTAACACCATTTTCCTGCCATCCCACCTCGAATTCTTTCATATACCCCATCCATATACAAATTAAATAACAAGGAGACATACCAACCCTGTCTTAACTCCGCTTATAATCCTAAACCAACATCCCATTGAACACATTTATTCTTACACACGCTTCACTAAACGTCATATCATCTTTTGATTCCCATTCAGAGCTACGCACCAACACCATATAATCGCTAAACCTTGCCATACGAGCTTCCCTATTAACTCTATCATACAGCCTGTTTGCAAATCCATAAAAACTAAATATAATAATTTTTTCTTCTTCTCCTCATTTTCTCAATCATTTGTTTTCAATGTAAGATTTGATCCACACATCCCTACCACTCCTAAACGCACCATTGTTCTTCACCTCTTCAGTCTTCAGTCACTCGACGCACTTCTTCGACCAAAATACCGGCATATACCTTCCCTACCACTCAATAAAACTTATTCCCTATAATTTCTACAGTTCCCCCTTTTCTCCTTATCCTTATATAAGGGGTACTATTTCGCTCTCCTCCAATCCTTGGAAATATACCCTCCATAAACGCTCTTTAACTCTATATTATATATATATATACATATAATATATATAATATATATATATATATATATATATATATATAATATATAATATATATATATATATATACTATATATATATATATATATATATATATATATATATATATATATATATATATATATTATATTCCTCATCAATATTTCATTGACGTCACAAATTTGGCTAATCTCAAAAGTCACCATTATATTTCTAAAATTCATCGACATTTTTTGAAAGAGAAGAAAGAAAAACTTTCTGAAAATGAATGCATAATCTTGGCTGATTTTGCCGAGATCTACACGTACGTAGTCCAAGACGAATTTCAAGGGTATCATTGGGTCAATGAACAAGCTACTTTGCACCCATTTGTTCTATATTTTAGAGATGAAAATAGTAAATTAAGAAGTCACTCTCTTTGTGCTTTAAGTAACTACTTAGAGCACAACACATCAGTTGTTCACGTCTTCCAAACATATGTAGTAAAATATATTAAACATAATTTGCCTAAAGTTGAAAAGCTAGTATATTTTTTCAGATGGAAGTGGTAGCCAGTATAAGAATAAAAAAAATTTTGTTAACATTTGCCATCACCAAAAAGATTTCGACTTAAAAGTAAGCTGAATGGCATTTCTTTGCATCTTGCCACGGGAAAAATGCCTGTGATGGGGTTGGAGGAACAACAAAGCGCGAATTAAGCAAAGTCAGCTTACAAAGAACAACACCACACCAAATTCTTAATATTGACCAAAGTATTCATTCTGCAAAGAGAAAATAAGAGGAATAACTTATTTTCTCGTAAAAGAAGAAGAAATTCATGAACACATTGAAAGACTTAAAATGACAGCGACAATGATGTTAATAAGGGCAACAAGAACATCCACAAATTCTTTCCACTTTCAGAGAACATAATTAGGTGGGCTATCAACTTCACAAACTGAGTTTACGAAGAACCATGTGTCAGCAAAATTGTCTTCCTTAAAGTGTCAGAAGATAAATGAAGAACAGTAGCTTTGCGTATATGATGACAATGGATTGGAAAGGTAGAAGAAATAAGCTGTAGGGAGAACGATGCACGGTTTACTATATTAATTTATTCATACCTTACAGGGACGACGTATACTTCATTCAAAGTATGTTCTCAGATAATTGCGATCGGGTAGGATCATAAATGAAAAAATATTTTTTACGCAAAACTTTCTGGGTCTTAGAAATAAAAAATGGCTCATTAACAAGAAACAGAATAATTACGACATATCATCGGGTCATAACATTTAAGTTTTTTCTCGAGGTAAATACTATAACACACAAATTCTTCTGACAATCACAGATAACAAGCGCAAAGTAAATATTTTGATATATTATTATATAATATATATTTACAATATATATATACTTGGTAATTATTTAATTATAATATATTATAATAGATAATATAATATACTAATTATATATTATATAATAATATAAATAATATAAAAATATATAATAATTAAAGTTTTTTATATTACATATTTATAGTTTATCAATTTTTATATTAACTTTCTATTTAATTAATTATATAATAATAATACATATTAACATATAATTTATATTATAAATATATTAATATATTATTTACTATTTTTAAATTATACTTATATATATTATATACGGTATAATATATATACTTGCACGAGATTTTGATTGTTTTTGCGCACATATAAAACGATATACCATTTATAGTCTATGATATATAATATATATATATCATATAGGGCCTTTAGGTACGTGTAAGATTCATAATGAACTTCTATATTATAATATACTTATAGTATATTTAGGGTTGGTAGTTGGGGTAGACTATATGTAGTATTAATATATAGTACTAAGGTCTATATTGGTATATATTTAATGTATATTAGCTCTATATCTATATATTATATATATATATAATATTCATAATATAATATATATATATTTTATATATATTATAAATTTTTTCAAAGTTTTTAGTTAATTTTTCATTTACAATAGATATAGCGCCGAGGAAGGATGTGATAATCATATCAATGGTGTAATTAACCTCTAAAAGTTAAATTTTTTATAAATTTTTTATATATATATACTCATTGATGTTCTTCATTTCAATTTTATCTATTTATATCTTTGATAGATGTACTTTCTTCCATTTTATATTGATACACATAATAATAATTAGATTTTATATTCAGTAACGATTGACTATTCACTAAAATAAAACTTAAACATTTTCTTTATTCAATAATTTTTTGATTTTGACTTAGTTTTGCAAATAGGACTTGTATTATACTTAAAACAATCAACTAGCACCCAAAGTCAATTGCGGTATACAGGGAGACATCTAGGGATGAAAGTATTTTTACATTACATGTGTGAAATTTCAGATTTTTAGCACTCCACCATCAGAGATATTAAGGTTCAAAGTTACGGATTTTCCGAGAAAAATTGATTTTTGGACACCTGTAAATTTTTAAAAAATATTTTACAACTTTCAAATCGATTATAGAATTTAATGTTTTATACTTAAGTATGTATCATCACACAAAATTTATTATATCGTTGAGAACATTTATTTCACTGTCTTTTAAATACTACATACAACGACAAATAATGGAAGATTTTTCGATTTTATAGCACAAATTATTTTTTCGGATTCAATTTATCATTGGTGAATATATTTCAATTTTCAAAAAACAAACTTAGGAAAGAGCTCAAATGTACCTTCAAAGTACTTCCTAACAAATATCTCTAGATTATAGGTGTAAAATCAGATTAAGTAGCATAAAATTTTTTATTAAGTGATAAATATCTGCGACGAAGATAAAGAAATTGCAAAG
>JABUQX010032146.1:0-12500 GCA_015478945.1 Trachelipus rathkii
TTTTCCTCTTGTTTTATGGTTTTTATAAAAAAGATTTTTGCAGTTCGAGTTTATGGAGTTAATTATTAAAATATGACAGCTTAGAAGATTAATGTGAACATTTAACTAAGCCTACCAGTAAGTAGTTCAATAGTTTTCTGAGTGTTCTAATTTTTCTTCTTTATTGAAAGTAATTAGATACTATATAGATGACGTATACTTATTACTAATTAGATAATAATTAAGAATAATTGCTAATTTGCATAAAAAAACATGCTAAAAAAATCAAGTAAAAAAAATCAGTTGATTTAAAAAATTATTTGATTTAATTCGTGGCAACCCTATAATAAAGTTAAATTTTCACATGCAATTAATTATAAAAAAAATCCATAAACATTTGCTTTCAATTTTGTATGGCAAAAAATATTGAAGAAAACGTCAAAATTTGAGAGGTTTGAGTAGGCTTAATTCAACACCCATCAACCTAAAACAGGTTTAACCACCTTAAAATATACACTTTTTCAACCACATATAAAACTCTTAATGATGTCATCAGAGTCGTTTTAATTCTTTAAGTCAAGATAAAATAAATAAATAAATAAAAAGCTAATAAAAACCATTAACTTTCATATAAAAAGAAAAAAAAACACAATTACTCAGATATGTAACCTAATATCTAGAACACCAACAAACACGGATATATACCATATATACCAACACCATATAGTAAACACATTATATAAAACACTATCTCACTAAAACTTAACTTCAAAATATGTAAAGCTTAAGGAAACAAAGTTGAAATAGGACTTCCTTTCTTAAAACAAGGAAAATCTACTTCTAACTGAACAAAACGCCGGTCTACTAAACATTGTTAGAAAATGGCCAATACTAACAGTTATTCAATGGCATGTCAATGAGTATATTCAGCATTTATAATAATATATACTGGTTTTCTTTACCTCTTACAAACTAATCTGCATATCATAGGTTTAAAATATAGATAATTTTTATTTAATGTACTTAATGTCTATAAAATTAAGTGAAATCATTGTTTAATTATACAATTCTTACCACCTTAAAATTATTTTCTCTCTTCTTTTTTTTCTTTAGGTTGAAGCTGCATTATTAACAGATCCAAATAATGAAGAATTAAAGAAATTACAATGCGACTTACAGGAAGTGATTGCTTTAACGAAAAATCTCCCCGAATTAGGTAAATCCATTGCTCTGATTAAATTGAAATATAATAATTTTATCTATTTATAATGTGGGGCATAAGTATCCCTCACTTTAAATCTTGTTGTAAAAAGTTTTCTATTAAAGTTTTGTCTTTGCAACATTTCAATACCCAGTTTGTGATGCAATCTAAAGCTCTCCATTATTGCCAGTTGTCACCAAATGGAGTTTGAATCTGTAGTTCGATCGTCAGTTTTCATTGGATATTGATTTACATTCTTTAGCTCCCAATTGTTATCAAAATATCTTTGTTAAAGTTAAATTAGAGAATGAGAATTAGAGAAAGAGTATTCTCCTCTCTCTATTGCAATCTTAACGTGAATGATTAGGCATATAATAATCTATAGCTATATATTATAGTATATAGATATAGCTGCTTACTGTGTTGCGATAGTGCTGAGTTGAATGAAAATTATTTATTGTTGTTAGGGAATTAATATTGTTAAGTAAAGCTATTTGTATATGTAGATTATATATATTGATTAAGTTTAGTTTTACGTTAGTTTATAAGTTCAGAATTATTGAGTTAGTGTTGGTTTGTTAGTGTGTGTTTGTGTGTAGATAGGGTGTTGGTGTGTGCTGTGTTATGTGTGTAAGTGAGTGGTCGTGTGTGTGTGTGTGGTGTGAGAGTGAGCTGAGTAAAATATAATTCAAATTCTGTTTTTATAAGTATAGAACATCATCAGAGTAGTGACGTTAAGGACTTTGTGATTCTAGTTAGGTCTCGTTATATATTCGTATAGTTATTATTAGATTCGTCAAATCGCTTGTGGTGCGCTGTAATGTTATTTTAATGTGTAGTAGCTCGGAGATAGTCTTCATTATGTATACCATCGCTTTTGAGGATTAAGAATGTTAGTTTTGTGGTATAGCTTGAGTATTAGTTGTTTTCATTATAAAAATATAATATAATTATATTATATATTTTACCTTAATTTATAATAATATTTAAATTTATTTTATATTATTTGTGTGATATAAAATTTATCTATTCGCGTTATTTATTTTCAATTATCTCCTCACCAAATACATTTTTGGTTTTTTTAAGGCTGCAAAGTTTATAAGAATATCTATGTATTTCTATAATAGTGCATTCATGTGAATTAATTTACAGTATAAAATAGTATGGCTTAGATTTATTAATCAAATCGCTAATAAATGTAAAATAATATTTTTCATGTTTGATAGAATGTAAAATACACGAAGTATAAATAGTCATTAAAAATCAATTAATATCCATGCAATCTATTTATTTTCATATATAAATACCTTATGACCTACTCTTATACCCGGGTTAGCGTTATTTTTTTAATAACTAAATTTTGTCAATCTTTTAGACGGTATATATATATATAAGTTGTAATTTATATATATATACAGCTAATATATATATATATATATTTATTCATATAGTTTTAGAATATATATTTACGTATATATATACTTATATTAAATAGGTAGTATATATAATATTTAGTTATACTTAATAATTTTAATATATATAACTAGTTAAGTTATATATATCTTGATATAGAAAAGGACGTTTGTAAACATAAGTGCACCTAACTGACATAGATAATTAAGTCTTAACATCTAACCTGCCATATGAAACATATATATTATATATATATATTTATATATTATATATATACTATATATATATATATATATATATATATATGTTTATTCTATTAATTATGTATATATTATATATATTAATATATTAATATAGTATGTATTAAAAATAATAGTTAAGTATTATATTTAAGTATATTAATATTATTTATTAATATAGATAGTACAATCGATGTTTATATATAATACTTAATTTATATATATATATTATTATATATATATATTTTGATATACTTATATAATTAATTAATATATAGATATATATAATATAAGTTATATATTATATATAGTATATTATATATGATATTATATATAAACAAATATCATAGACAGACTATAATATAATATATATATATAATATAATAATAGTTGAAAGAAAATTGTAAGAATAAAATAAATGATTGAGCTTTGCCCGGCAACATAATTTGTCAGACACCAAAAATTTATAATTTTTGAAAAACATTTTATGCACTAAATTAACTGAGCAAATAGTTTATTTTAATTTTTATTTTAAATTATTAATTATTTATATATATTTTTTAATTATATTAATTTAACAGTAATTCATATTGCGTTTTATAAGTTTTTTTTTACCAAAAATACCACAAATTTTATTAAGTTACTTTAAAATGTATTAATATATTTTCATTTTTTCTGTATATATTTTTTTACTTATATATATAATTTAGTATAATAATCTTGTATTTTGCTTATTAAGTTACTTATATGAAATAATTAAAATTTTATTAATATAAGTTTATTTATTAAAATTTAATATTTCTTATTTTGTGTAATAACTCTCTTATTTGATTCTTTTATTATGTGCAATAAGTAAATAATTTTCTTTATTTTTAATTTATTTAAATTTAAATTACTTAAATTTTCAATATTTTATTTTATAATAATTGAATTAAATTCTTAATTTATATAATTAATATCATTTATTAAATATTTATATAATTTTTTCCATAATTTAATCTCTTTTATACTTTTTTTTTTCATTATTTTATTTATAATTTAATTGAAAATTTAATTATTGTTAGTGTTTATCCCTATCGTCTGACAACTGAAAGATAAGAAATTATATATGGTTTTACTTCTAATTTCTTTAAATTTATTTCTAGGTTTAATTTAACTTTCAATAGAAACTTAATATTTAATTTAACTTTAGTCCAATTTTTATGAATAATAGTATTATTAAAATTTCATTTAATTATTTATTTTTAATTAATGATTATTAGTCTAATGAATATTTTTAAATATTTTTAATTTTCTTTATAAATTTTATAATTTATTATTTATTACTTAGATTTATATTACATTTATATTTATTATATATAATTTAAATTAAAATTTTACAATTATTTATTTATTTTTTTTTTATTTTGAGGGTGTGAACAAGTATATTACTCGTACGCCGCCGGGTTTAAGTCATTACGTTCTGATGTAAGAGTCTCTTACAAGAAAGTGGGGCACCGCGGCATTACTTACATTCGCTGGTGTAATTTTTTTTCGTGTAGCATTATACTCTCTACTTATGTTGTATTACGATCATAAGTGGGATTCGTAAACCTATGCGACCTTTGCTAATGCGATAATTTATACTCGTCTGTCTCTATATTACTAGTATTTTGATGACCACGGTTTTAATTTAATTAGTTATTTCACTTAATTTATAGGTTCTATATGTTGTATTTTATAATATTAATTATCTTAAAATTTAAAATTATATATATTTTTTCTATTTTTTATATATATATACTAATTTATACGTTATTTATTATTTAGTATTTATTACTATTACGTTAAATAAATTTGATATATGAATGTATAATTATTATTTTAAATACACATTATATAATTATATAGATTGTATTTATTATTTATTTTATATAATAACTATTTATTTTGATTTCATTTTAACCCTTATATTATGTTTTATCTTTAACTTGATATGATTTAGTAACGTTTTATCTGGATTTTCACTTAAGTATGGAGTTTCGATTAATAATTTATTAATTTATGTTTTCGTATATGAGTAGTATTTTATATAATACACTCTTCGTAAAACTCCTTCCAAACTTTTATTCGATAATTACTTTAATATGAATACACAAATATACACCTCAGTGGTTCTATTTTTAGTAGTTATTTAATTAAGTTCTTATATTACTAATATTCTGAAAATTGTTTGTTGTTAGCAATTGTTCTATTTGATTTCACCATATTCAGGACATTCTTGCGCGATTTATTTTTGTGTTGAATAGTAATTATATTTTCTCTTGTAAATGTTTTTATATATTGTAAATAATTTATAGAATATGTTTCGATTTTCTGCTTGAATCCTACTTTTTCTCGATACTTTTTGAATCTATAAATCTTCTTTGCCATAAAAAAAAAAAAAACAAGTAAATAATGTATTTTCAAGTGGATTTTATATTGCTTTTATGTTAAATTTAAGGTCTTAGGACATTTTTATGATAGCATATTTGTGCTTACATCCAAGGTAAGTATGGTTTAGATATAATAATAATTGAATTCCTTAATAACGTTTCATTTAAAAAAAAATGTTTAAAAATTTATATTGTACCTCTTAAACAATCTTGTAATATGATTAATGTGTATGGTATACGCTTAAAATGGTATGCGTTTAGTTAAGGATTTAAAAACGATCTGGAAATGATAATTAATAAATATTATATCTCTCATATTTAATCTAAATTTCCAGTTTTAATGATATAAACATATTGTTTGTTGCTTTATTAAGATTTAGTTCAAATTATATTATTGGTCTCTAATTAATTTGAATATTCAGTTTTATTATATCAATATTTTAATTTTATTTTGTTTTTTTAAATACGATATTATAATTTAGTATATTATTTGTTTATTTTGATTTGCTAAAGTTTCTTCTTTTCCTGCTTCTCATTCTTCTTCTTACTCACCTTCAAAATATATTTCCTAAATTTTTAATATCAATTTATTAATATCGATATAATATTCATTTATAATTTTATAAATTTTAATATTTACCAAAATAGTCAGAAATCTCACTTCAAAATTATTTGATTTTTTATATCTGTTAGATTTATTATAGCATAATTACTAATCATATCATTATATGGATAATTGCAAATACTATAAAATTTTTATTATACTAATATTATACATAAATGTACATGTAATCTTCATATAATATATGACTAATTATCAGATATTTAACTATCCGTAATAGATTAGCATTAATACTAATATAATATAGATAATTATTTGAGATACATGAGATTTCAAAGAATGTAAGTTATATATAATAATACAAAATAATATAACCTATATTATGACAATAGTAAAATGGTACTACAATATAATATTAAGTGAGGCATTAATATTTGGGAACTATTATGATCACTAGTATTAGATTATAAGCTAAAAGTACATGATATAACGTAAACAAATATTGATTCTTTAGTATAATCGCAGTATAATGAATAATACAAATGTCATTAATATAAGAAATATTAGAGATATACTCGACACTCAACTCAAATAATCTTCATGGATACTTAGTACTGTGTAACGATTGCATATCTGTAAGGATAATTTATTTGACTATTTGGTTATGAGATAAAGTATATTAAGTCTATATAGTAGGTATATATCTTTGATAATCAAGTTTTAGGGTATTAGTCGTAATATATTGTGTCAGATCCTATGTTTCGAAGAGAAGCTGCTATTAGATAATATTATTATGTAATTAGGTGTAGGACGATAATATATATGTGTATTATATAGTTTCTGGTTTTATGTCAAATTAGCCTGTATTACTGATTAGTTAATTATATGTAGTAGTTTTGTGGCCACTGAGTGAGGGTGTGTTCATAAATACAACAGTTCAATAGTTTCCAGTAGCTCATATCTTGCAGTAATTTATTATCAATTGAATATTCCCTAAATCTTAGCTTAATGCACCAAGTATAACTATATAAAGTAATTTTAAATTTTTATATATTCTGTTCCATAAGGACAAGAGCACGCTTCCTTGTCTAAGTGTTGAAAGGTATACCAGATTACTACAGTTTTTGCAATTGTAACTTTTCAATTGGTAATACTCAAATGGTGAAGTGACTACCTATTAGAACTATATAATATTTGATTATTCTGTTGTCAGTCGAGTAAAGGACAAGGGCACGAGTTTTGATATTGTATTAATTAGGAATAAATTATATAAGATAATAGTATGTCTAAATATATTTAAATTTTAAATACAGTATTTAAAGAAATTTACATATCATAATATAATATTAATATATAAAATTATATATAAATGAGTATATATAGAAAAATAATTAATTTAATAATTATTGATATTATGTTTATTAATTTAAATTTCTTGATTTTCTTTGTCATATCTAATCGGTCATTTTAGTCAATATACGTGAAATCAAGGGCATATAGTTCTCCATATTTCTCTGTATTGTTTCTTAGTTTTTGCATTGTTTTCGCGATTAGGGTCCAAGTATCAGCCATATTCTACTACAGGAAACACGTATTGTGTGATAGATTGAATTTGTTTGGATAATTAAGATAGTGTGTGAAAATATTATGGTTATTAGCGGTGTGGAACTTGAAAAAAGATGTAACTGTTCATAACAAGTGAAGGATAAATTTTTTTTTTTTTTTTTATGTGAGAGTGGAGGGAATTGTTTAACGTTCGAATTTGACTATGCCTCACAACGGGCACTCCGGACCTTCTCCCAATATATCCTACCGGATGCCCACCCTTACTAGTCCATTAAAAAAATGTGCACTTGCCCAATATAGAAAAATTTGGTTAGTACAAATTTTGGTAACAATGTAAAAAAAAAAATATTAGTATTTGTGAGGGGGGGTATAGGGTGGGTTATATTCATTATTGGTAATGATATTAAGTTCTTTTTAGTATTCATTTATTCATACTCGCTCTATGGAGGATTTAGGGAATAATTGCATTCTCCCGCTGCTCAGATACTATCTTTGTCCCGGAGATAGGAGGTTTAGGGATTGATTCCCCTGCTCACACGGAGGTTTAGGGATTGATTCCCCTGCTCACACGGAGGTTTAGGGATTGATTCCCATACTCACATGGACGTTTAGGGATTGATTCCCTCTCCGACTCCAGAGGTTAACTCGGTAGTTTATGAACTTACGATAAGTAAAGGATAGTAACTGTTTCATAACAAGGAGAGAATTTTCCTATGAATTACGTAATCTTCGTGATCGAAAGTTATGCTTCCCCTTTGCCTTTGCCGTGACTGGTTGAAATATAAACTTGGGTAGAGGTTGAACTGGTTAGCATCCGCCTTTTAGTCCGGCTCGCGTCCGCTAGCGTCCGGTTTGAAGTCGAGTTAAACAGATCCAGCTTTGTCCATCGACTCGTCATCCAGGTTTGAGTCCGCTTAGCAATTCCCTCTTGAATCGGCCTCGGGTGTCGGTCTGAGTCCGGTAGCAATTCCACTTTTTAGTCCTGTTAGCAGTCCGGTTTGAGTTGACGTTAGCTAGTCTCAACTTTGTCTACGACCTCGAAATCTCTCTCCGAAGTTTGCGCTAGGTCCACTTCGAGTCCGCGCAGCAATCCGGTTAACGTGATACTTCGAGCCCGGCTGTTGTCCGTTCGAGTTTGTAAAATTACTGCCGAATTTAATTTAATTAGGTTCAGTTAAGATATATAGTATATATTATATATACTATTATATTATATTATATATAAATTATAATATTATATATTATATATATGATTATAATATAAATATTATATATATATATATATATATAATATATATATCATATATTTTATTTACTATATATGATATGATATAATATATAGATATACTATATATATATAGTAATACTATATACAGCGTACTAATTATAATAACTAATATTATAAGTATAATAATATATAATATATATACTATATAATATATAGTATATATAATATATATTATCATATAGGGTATAGCACAGTATGCATATAATCTATTAAAAAAGTATAAAAATCAAATTTACTTCATAAGCTATACAGTAGACTGTTCAGTATATATAAACGAGATTATATTATAGTATATATATTATCATCAACATCTCATTGGTTTTTGCAACTCATTAAAATTCCACAGGAAAGCAAACAATCGTAGATTAAAATATTCAAGTATAAAGCTGTTTACGTGACTGACGTATTGAATGACGTCAGTTGGCAACCGATAATCTGCGTTATACAATTATCAATATCAATGAGAAAATTTCTTTACTATTTTTTTTCTCTCTCTCTCTCGTCCTCTCTCATCGCTCTCAGTCTCTCTCTCTTCTCTCCCATCACTCTCAATCATCTCTCTCTCTCTCGTCATCTCTCTCTCTCTCTTCGTTGTTAATGTTTGTACTCTTGTCTTGCTATTTTTTCGCATATTATTCATCTATCTATTTATGCTATCTATCTAATCTATCTATCTATCCTACTATCTATCATCCTATCTATCTATCTATCTATCTACTACTAGTCTATCTACTATTTCTATCCTATCTAATCTTCTATCTATCCAATCCATCTACATCTTATCTCTATCTATCCTCCCATGGCAACATGAGAATTTTTTGATGGCGGTATGCAAACCGAGAAATCACTATTAAGGGAAACAAACGTAAGCAATTTAAAAATTTTTAACGAATCGAGACAACCTATTTCAAAGGTTTTCACTTATATGCGGAAAAACTAATTTAAAATGCGCAAAAAACTTTTCTTTCTCTTTAATTTTTAATTGTTACATACTTCATGTCCACAAAATTATGTGATCAGTGTGGTTACAGACATTCACTTGTACAATCTTATAGAACGCATTTGCTGTTCTGAGAAGCCTGGATAGTGAGACAATCAGTGGAATGCGAAATGATGCTTGTTGTTAATGTATGACATATTACTGGATGTCTTGATTTCATATGTTTTATAGTGCTTTCTAATTTTTAAAACTTTGAATTCAGATATATAAAAAACTAAAGAGCCTGAAGTAACAAGAAGGATTTCGAAAAAAAAGTTATAAACTTTTGGGGGTTAACAATGGTTTTTGAAAATATAGCATTGTTTTAAAAACTATCAGTATTTCCACCTGTTACGCTTTGGATTTTAAACAAAAATCTATATATGGAGAATTTATCTGAATTAACCCAAGTCTTGCTAAAATGGTTCGATTTCCATCCATAAATTTAGCTTAACATTTTCAAATTCTTGGCATGATTTCCAAATTTTTTTAATTTTCTATAATCGTCTTGTAGCTTGAATAAACTAAAAAACGGATGGGAAAAATTAAATTGAAAGAAAAATGGGAAGAAGAAAAACAGACGTTTTTAAGGGCAGAAAATAAAAGGATATCATAATATATATATATATATTTATTATATATAGATAATTATATATAGTATATATATAATACTATATATATAAATAATAAATAAACTAATAATATATATATATATATAATAAATATATTATTACTGAGTATATATATAATAATATATCAAGAGCGGCTAAATTAACTGCTTTGTTGCTCTGCCTAATGTTTTCTTGGTATTTTCCTTACTTGCTAGAATAATGTCGCTCAATTAAAACTTGTAACAATGAATCGCAAACATTATAAGACCTATTGCCTTAGAGTTGATTTGATTTCTATTTTTCCTAGAGTTTTCGAACCTATTTTTAACTGATTTCTGAGACATCTATCTAAGGAACCATTTACAGGTAATCTTCTTTACAGGTAACCTTCTTTCCCTTCCCCTAGACTCTTAGTACCTCATTTTTGACGTTTCTGTGAATCCTTGCTGTAGCCATTCCTTAAATCTATTAATAAATGGTGGTGTTCCACAGGGATAAATCTCGAAAGATTTCGATAGATTTTGCCTCAAGCCTTTAACTTCCAAATTTCTTTCTTTAATATCTATCTTCTTTCCGAAATGGTTATCTCTATCTTTCATCCATATTATTATCTATTTTATCCATATCTATTACACATAGTATCTGATGTAGAGTGCCACTGTTCATTCTTCAAATCTACTAATTGTGGTGTGCCCCATTAATCTGTACTATGCTATTACTCCCTTTCTATATATTTATTTCATCGCCAATTCAATCTTATGGCTCACACGTAACTGCTATTATTATCCTCTCATTTATTATGTAGAAAGTCAGGAACATTTTTCTTTTTCCCCACTTCCTTATTTATAATATATATATATATATATATATATATATATAATATTATATATATAGTATATATATAATATATATATTATTATATATATATATACTATATATATAATTATAATTATATAAATTTATATTATATTATATAAATATATATATAATAATATATATATAGATATATATATATTATATATATATATAGATATATATATATATATATATATATATATTAAACCTTTGAATATAAATCATATAAAGGCTTTTTGCGTAGGAGTATGTGGAAGGGGGGGGAGGAGTCACTTAAAGAGAAATAAATACAAATATTTCTGTTTCGAATTGCATATGAAAGGAAAACTGAAATATATTTTACAAAATAAGGACATAAATATCACACAGTAAAAGGAACATAGAGAGTTTGGAGGTCTATGGGGTCCGGGTTTGAGAGTCTTGAGGGGTCTATGGGGGTCCTGGTCTGAGAGTCTTAAGGGGGGAGGGGGGTCTGGTCTTGAAGTTTATGCGGGGGTCTGTAGAACGTCAAACAAGACCGAAATATAATTTAGTTTCGATTGACTGCAATGTTGTAGATTTTACTTTTTTTTTTTTTTTTTTTTTTTTTTTTTTTTTTTTTTTTCTTGTTTAAAGAAACAACTTTCACATTTTTGGAATAGGAATATAAATCAAATGCAATTGAAAAAATGTATTTTTAAGTTTTTCATTTTTCATTTCAAGCATTTTTTTTTTTATCTGGCTTTGTTTTCATAATTCAATTTTTTTTTCTCATTTTCATGTTTTTCTTTTTATTTTATTAATAATGTTTTCTTATTATAGATTTATAATGAAGTATAGAATAAAAAAGAATATAATTTGCTTTTAAATATTTTTACAGTCAACTTTTAATACTCGATGCACTACCTATAAACTATGCCACTACAACTTCTGCCACTACTACTTACTATGATCTACAGCTACTACTAACATACTCGCTATTACTATTTACATTGTTGGTTGGATCTGCTAGTGGGGGTGACAACTACTAACTCCTACTACTCTACAAATATAATAATAATAATAATAATAATAAAATTAATAATAATAATGAAAAAAAATCAATAATAATAGATAATAATTAATAATAATAATAATAATATATTAATAAGATATAAAAACATTATTATTATTATTATATTATATTATTATTTATATTGTTAGGTTGATTATTATAATAATAATAATAATTATTATTATTATTATTATTATTATTATTATTATTATTATTATTATTATTATTATTATTATTATTATTATTATTATTATTATTATTATTATTATATTATTATTAGATTATTAATTGATTATATTATCTATTATTCATAGGTAATAGGGTAGTTTCTAGCTAATATAATGTTAAATGACTTAAACA
>JABUQX010032146.1:17500-25000 GCA_015478945.1 Trachelipus rathkii
ATAAATTAGATCTATCACATTACTCCCCGGATTCCCATCACAATTCACACTCACACTGGGGTCACCCCACCCTCCATACCCCCCCCCACCCCCCCACCCACCCCCACATTAATACCATTATCACCCGTCTAAATATAGTAGAAAGATAATCAAATCAATAGCACTCACCACCACAATATAAACTTGAGACCTACTAACGCCGCTAGCATATAAGTACATATCTACGGAGATGGACACATAAAAAAATAGGACAAATGTACACATATGCTAAATAAGCAATCAGAAGCATAACTGACTTATAGATACTATAGAGAACGCCAAGGGGATAATAACATGGAATCCGATGTCATAGCTAGTGATGGTGATAGTGCTAGAGTGTCTTCTTAGTAAATGACGAGAGACCACACACGCTAATCGTACTAAAAACTATCGAGAGGTCTCATCCCTCGCATTCCAATACTTCCCCACTGCTACTCCAACTATAATCTCAACTGTATCGTGTCGTAAAAGCGCACTCGACGAGCGACAACACCACGTAGAGACAGTGAGCTATCACATAACAACAGTCACGTATGCGTATTACATCAACAGTATATACGAGCGTAACGCGCGAGTGTAAAATGCGTCACAAATAATAGGTCGAGACACAGCCAGTAGTAGAGGTTTACAGGTAATAAGATAACGCGACTCTGAAGTGCACAGAAGTCGGATCGTGTGTATAGCTGTGTATATATATATATGTACTAATCAAAACTAGCAAAAGAGAGCCGATTCAAATAGGCTCAGATATGGATGCGCAGTGGCATGACTATAAAACGATATGCTGGCCAGTATAACATACTATATACGCTATGCACCGCTATGAGAGAAGGACTACTTGTATACATATAGACATATAGATACGAGCAGCATCCAGAGCCCGATCTGAAAAGCGGAGCAGAACAGAATTATATCACCATTATGGAATAATAGACGCATGCGACATTCACATGTTATAACACGAATCCAACGATTTAGAGTGAGTATCGTACTCGTAACGCTTACAAACGCATCAACATTATATCTGTTAAAGATAGTAGACATTAGTACTCTCCCACAGAGAGTATAGGGAGTCGACGTCGAGGAGAAGGCAAGATATTTACCAATATCTTCAGAAAGAAGCACCACACACAACTAATCCAACAAAAATGATACCACACCATGGCTAGAAAATAAACCCAAAGTTACAACGAATTAGCTCCACACGCACAAGAAGGTAATAATCTCTGATAGTTGCGCACTCGAAGATCTGATCGTATACAGGCTGCGTCGTAGAAGTGTGAAGTAGACATAGAGTCTGACTCTTCGTGACTTAATGTTCTGAAATCAATACACAGGTCTGATCCACGACAGTGCGTGCGCGTGCGATGCACATATTCTGGTACTCTGCCAACCCTATTAATGAAGTTACCAAAATGAAGCGAGGTGCTAATTAGAGAAAGTTGATAGGATGTCAATTTAGGGTCAATTGTGGAATGTCCGACAAAAAAAAGTCGCAACAATAAGAATATCATCCCCAAGTCAACACAATTAGAGAACATCAAATTCCCTAAATACAATAACCGTTTACAGATATCTAACAGATAAACAAGCAAAACCAATATATCTTTCAATAAAACCAACTGGAAACCGTACACAATAAAGTAACAATATAATTAGCATGCAACATACAGCAGCAGGAAAGCAAAAACAGTGCTGTTCATATAGCAGAAACAAAAAGAGAAACAAAAAAATAATAATAGATAATAATAAATAATAATAATAATAATAATAATAAATGAATAATAATAATAATAATAATAATATTACTAACAATATTAGTATAATAGATAATAATACATAATAATAATAATAATAATATAATAATTAATAATAATAAATGAAATAATAATATAATAATAAAATAATAATAATATAATAATAATAATAATAATAATATAATAATAATAGATAATAATAATAATCATATAATGTTTGAACAAGTGAACACAAAAGCAATCAACAGCAAAGAATAACAATAACACCAAATAAGTAATAATAATAATATATTAATATAAAAATATATAAATAATAATAATAATAATAATAATAATAATAAATAGTAATAATAATAATAATAATAATATAATAAATAATAATATATACTAATAATGAATAATAAATTAACTAAAAAATACTGAATAATAATAAATATATAATAAATAATAGATAATAAAATAAAAAATAATAATTAGATGAAATAAGAATAAATAATAATAATAATATAATAAAAAATAAGAATAATAATAATATATATAATAAAGATGAATAAATATAATACCATAATAATAATAATAATAACTAAATAATAATTGAATCAATCACAAAATTAAAGGTAGACAACATCAACAATAACAACAAAAATAACCCCAATAACAAATAGAACAATAACAACAACAAAAACAGCTGCTATTGTTTCCCACAGATCGAAACTCCGACACCGCAGATGAGGCCCAAACATATTGTTTCTTAAAAGCTCAATTTATATTCCAATGTCTTTTAAGAAAACTTACCAATGGAACTGACAAAATATAAATTAATTTACATTAAAGTTGTACAGACACGCTCGGTCAAAAAAAACAGACACACAGACACAGCAACAACACCTACACACCCATACAATGCGCACACTTATACGAAGTAAATACATACATAGATATTTTATTTATTTATAATAAATGAAGGAAATCTATGTAGGAATGCAGGAGTATTTAAAGGAATTTATACACATATTATGTATGTGAAGACATATATAAGCACGCACACATATACACACACAAGCGACACATGTACAGTTAAATACATACATAGATATTCTTTTACTTACAAAAAATAAAAGTATCTACCTAGGTTTACATGCCTATATGAATAAATATGAGGACATAAATACCATGCAATTGCACAAATAGTGAGTGATTGTTTGCATCCACTCATACACACACACACACACACACATATATATATATATATAATATATATATTATATATATATATATATATGATATATATATATAAGTATTAATAAATATATATTATATATATATAGTATAATTATAATCTATAGATATATATAAGTTATATATATATATATTATATTATATATATATATATAGTATATATATATATATATATATATCTATATTATATATATTATTATATATATATAATATAATATATTATATATATATATATATATATATAATTTATATATATATATATATATATATTAATAATATATATGATATGATATCATATATATATATATATATATATATGTATATATATATAAATAGTTAAGTAAAAAAAATTATGCTGAAGTAAATCTAGCATATGAACTAAAAGTGTGGTTATAGTGTGGTGTGTGTTGTGTGTGTTGTGTGTGTGTGCTGGTGTGATGTGTGTGGTGTGTTGTGTGTGTTGTGTGTGTGTGCGTACGAGTTTTTAATTATTATTCTTATTATTATTATTATTATTATTATTATTAGTTATTATTATTATTAATTATATTATTATTATTACTATTAAATGTCAAAAAAAATTTTAATTATTATAAATTTGTTTTCAATTTATTATTATATAATTATTATTATTATTATTTACTATTATTATTATTATTATTATACGCAATAATATCCCATAGTGTTTAAAAGGAAGGGAAGTAGCGTCAAGGTGCCCATAACTGCGAGTATTAGATACAACAAGTGATTTGGCAAACACTCTAGTTGTGACCGAGATCAAACCGAGAGCACAGAACAACGAGGTACAAGTACGATACAATAATGTATTACTAAGAGAGAACCAAGAAGAGCAACTCGACAATATTATATACACCGTACCACTCAATTATTAGATCAAGTCTGATATGCGAAGTAGTACATCTAAAAATGATACATCAAACATTGCACTACATAAATGTGAATGATTATAGAAGTCATAGTAGTTAAATACGACTTTTAAATGACAGAAAAACGAAAACGATTAATATAGTGACTAGAATATACCATCTCACAACCATGACTACAACGTCACGACTAATCACAGAATTAAGTAACGAATACGTCGACGGACAGTATGCACAATATCGATATATGCAGAGTAGGTAGAATTTTATGAGACAATTGCATAGATAGAATATGAGCCTGAGTAGAATTCACATGCTGCCGTGCAGTAGTCAGAGAAGATTATAGCCAGAAATATAGCGTAATCATGAGACATACATTAGCAATCATTAAGTAAGCTAGAGGACGATAATCTACCAAGCTAATAAGTGATACACGAGACAGAAAATATTACGGACGCAATCGAAACATTACATAGTTTAATAGCTTAATCAGATTGAGAGATCTTTTTAGTAATCACATGCGACAAGATAGTTCACACAGCAATATATCATGAAAACAGATGCACTCATTCGAGTCATACAAACTCAACTATCATGCTCACATATAATTTAGATATAATGAGCTGGATATGAAATAACACATATACGACATGCCATGTGAGAGTAACAGAGGTAGAGAGTATAAGTGTAAATCGAGAGGAATTATCACAGCTCTAGCCAAATTACAACGATAATCAGACACGAGAAACTATAATCAAGGAAGCTAATTGATTGCAAATCAGTAATAACGTGTATATGCAAGATCTCCACGATAATAACGACTGACATCATCGGAGACACAAGAGCAGCTACAAATAATCCCTAGAGCGTAACAAATAAGAAAGACAATCGTAATAGCTATTGGGAGAAATGTAAGACACACATAGCAAAATCAGATCACCTCTATAAGCTATATCCGCACCATGAACATCCTAAAGTAGACTAATAAAATAGATCCAGACATAAATAACGAGAAAGAGCCATACGATTACTGCATGAAGAGAGACCAATCTAAACACCAAAGTACAATATCACGTAGACACGTGTCGAGGAGTCAGAAGCCAAGACCAGACATTGAAAATTAAGAGAGAGATCGAAATATAATATGTATCCACTCAACATAAGGATAGACTGCGCGTGTGCAGAGCGAGTATATAACGATAGCATGCATGAAATATGAGCCACGACAAATATCTATATATTAAAGTATGTCATGCGACAGAGGTTGAATATGAGGTATACTATATACCACGTGACCGAGAAATTATAAGGATATATACATATAGTATAAGGTCCAGACTATCTACCGATAGCAAGCCTTAGGCAATACATAACTACTACTACTAGAAACTACAAGTTTTTAGTATATATAATATATAGACTCTTTACTATATACCTCATGCTTATAACCAAAAATATTAATTTGTATAAATATATACTATATATATTTGGAATTTAAGCTAATCAATTTGTTGTCATTATTAATTGACCAACACGCCCTGATGTTTTGCAACAAAGTACATCTGAAAAACACATTGACTGTGCAAATGATAATCATAATAATTATTTTTATGAAAGTTGGACAATGAAAGAGTGTGAATGATTAAAAAGAAGTGTCACAGAATTCACACAAGTTACGTAAGTAACAGAAGTTATACAAGTCACTCATGTCGAACAATCCGCAAAAATCACATAAGTTACATAAGCCACACAAACAACATAAGCCACATAAGCCACACAAGTCAGATAAATCACACAAACCACACAGGCTACCCAAGCCATGCAAGCTATACAAGTCATACAAGTCACACAAGCCACCCAAGCCACACAAGCCACATAAGCCACACAGGCTACCCAAGCAATACAAGCTATAAAAGTCATACAAGTCATACAAGCCATACAAGTTACACAAGCCATACAAGCCAAACAAGCCATACAAGTCACACAAGTCACATAAGTCAAACAAATCACACAATCCACACAAGCGATACAAGTCATGCAACTCACGTAAGTCACTCAAGTCACAAAGAATGTGAATCAATCTTTGAAGAGAAATGTGTATCACGTAATATTAAGAGTAATAAGTGATAAATATAAAATTTACTTAAAAAAAACTATTTTAATGGAATGTTGTGTGTGTGTATATATATATGTGTGTGTTTAGGTGTGTTTGTGAGTGTTTTTTTGTGTGCGCGCGCGAATTAACGCGATAAATAACGCGTACTCCGTATTAGGAACTCCTCCTCCTCATTAATATAAACTTGGGAGATGTTAAGGAGCTTTAGAGGCTTCTTATGAACATTAATCTTTGAAAAGCTTCTTTGTATATAGAGAGAAATAATGGGATTAACTCAAGAAGGATTACGAGAAAATCAAACTTAGAGAAAGATCAAGAGCATCAGAAAAATGGGATGCCAACGAGGGGAAATTATTGAGTTTCCTTTTCCACGGCAACTTCGTCAAGTATTACCAATACGTTTTTTTTGTCGAATATGTTTCGAAGGAGACTAGCCATAATAGTCGAGAGGAAAGTGGGTCGACACAAGATCACAAAAATTCCTGTACAGCCCGCCGCAGGCGTTAGGTTAGGTTAGGTTAGGTTAGGTTAGGTTAGGTTAGTTAGGTTTAAGGTTAGGTTAGGTTAGGTTAGGTTAAGTAGGTAGGTTAGGTTAGGTTAGGTTAGGTTAGGTTAGGTTAGGTTAGGTTAGGTTAGGTTAGGTTAGGTTAAGTTAGGTTAGGTTAGGATAGGTTAGGTTAGGTTAGGTTAGGTTAGGTTAGGTTGTAGGTTTAGGATTAGGTTAGATTTAGGTTAGGTTAATGGTTAGGTTGGTTTAGGTAGCGTTAGGTGTTAGATTTGTTTGTATCTTATAAAAATAAAGATAACTTCTCATCTTTTAAAAATGTACCCAATTTCCCGTCGACCATTTGGTTATGGTCCCTTTCTAAGGATGGGTTTCACCTAAACGTAACATTGAATATTGAAAGAAATAGCAAAGTTTTTGAGGATATTGAAGACAACTTGTTTCTCTGTCCAAATTAATAGTATACAATCATAATCAAGGTGCCATATAGGTCAACGTGCCTCTTGTATTTCAATGCGGAAATGCGACGGGGGAAAGGATAGATGAAGAAGCTGAGTTTTTGAGACATTGAAGACAACTGTTTTTCCTATGGCACTCATAGATCAAGTGCCATAAAGCCAACTGTCTCTAGTATTTCGAAATAAAAAAGATTATGATACAAGTTGAAATAAACTGCATAGGGATGAATAAGTGATAAATTAACAGAACAATAAACATTGTAAAGCAGAACTTGGATAGGAGTGAAACCTAAGAACATCACTATTAAATGTAACATTTGGGATGGAGAGACCAAAAGGAAATTAAAGATATTAGATTACGAGGAAGAAGATTGAAGAGATAAGATTCCGAGGAAGAAGATTAAAGATATAAGATTACAAGGAAGAAGATTAGAGAGATTCGATTACATTAAGAATGATAAATATTAGGATTGGTCGAGCACACCCCCGGGAGACTGGAAAT
>JABUQX010032146.1:30000-50000 GCA_015478945.1 Trachelipus rathkii
CTTTTAACTAGTACTATCCCCTCCTCAACCATTTCATTGATATCTATGTGGACTCTGGGACTCACTTTCCTGCAGAGGTTCCTTACTTATATATATATATATATATATATATATATATATATATATATATATATATATATATAGTATATATATATATATATATATATATATATATATATATATATATATATATATATATATATATATATATATATATATATCTTATAGCCAATTCGTTGGTGATTACAGATCTCAAAAGATTTGCGATTTTTGAAGAAGGGTCAATATCTTGATCCATCTCAAACTTCTCTCTAAAGCTTCAATAATTGGTATAAAAATCTTTCCAAATCGTAACAACTCATCGTAACTTTCCACCCATCTTGTTTCCAACATTCGAGTGAGTTTTGCCCATTTTATTCTGTGGGAAAATTTTTCCTCTTTCATTTACACCTAAGTAAACTAAAATAGTGACAAGTTGCTTTCACCGTGCCAATAAACTAAAATAGTGCCCAGTTGCTTTCACTTTGCCAATAAAGTTTCTAATGTGTTGTACTCTTTATGAATGTCAATAGCAGTGAACATACAATGCCCGCTCTATATTTTCGGTAGGTTGAACAATTTTATCTAAAACCTTTATTCATATATTGTAACCTTCCAAAAAAAATTTTACAAAAAAATATTGAAATTTTTTTTTTTTTTTTTTTTTTTTTGAAATTAAGTTTTTAACGAGATTTTCAGTAATACAAAACATATAAACCCCAACACAAAGAAAAAAATTTCAAAATTTTTTTTCGGCTTCAAAATTTCGATTTAGTATCAAAAAAAAATAAATAATTAAAAAAAAATTTTTTGAAAAAATTTTCTGAATTTTTTTTTCAAGTATAGCCTCCGCTACAAGTTCTATTTTTTGTGCTTCGACAGCCACTAAACCTAAGAAATCTTCACGAACCACAAATATGTTTTCCTCATTTCTATTAATATATATATATATATATATATATATATATATATATATATATATATATATATATATATATATATATATATATATATATATATATATATATATATATATATATATATATATATATATATATAATTTGAATGATGCTCTGGATGGGGTAAGTAGGAGCTTCAGATTGATAGTGTTGGGGGACCTGAATGGTTGGATAGGTGATCAAAAAAGGGATGGTATAACAGGTGGTTTTGGGGTGGCGGGAGAAAATGAGAATGGTAGGAAGGTGATTGATTTCTGTGAAGAGAGGTATGTGTGTAAGTAATACTTTCTTTAAACACAAGAGTATCCATAAGTATACTAGAGTTGGGGTAGGTAGAGATGGTATCGAAGTGAAAAGTATGATTGATTTTGTGTTGGTGAAGAAGGAGATGTTGAAGTATGTGTTGGATGTTAAATCAGTGAGGGGTTTAGGAATGGGATTATCGGATCATTATGTTGTTCTATGTAAAATTAAGTTAGTGGGGGCGTGGATGGAGAGGAAGGTGATACGAAGAAGTAGGTAAAATTAAGATGAGAAGTTAAGTGAGCAAGACAATAAGGATAAGTATGTCAGCGCTCGTTAGTAAATCGGTTGAATGTGAAACAAGTTGATACTGAACAAATCTGGGGGCAAAAAATGAAGGAAGCAATTGTTAGTAGTGCAAAGGAAGTGTGTGGATGTGCTAAAGTAGGAATAAGAATGGAATGCGTGGAAATGAAGAGGAAAGCGGTTAAAGGTAAAAAAGAAGCGTGGTTGAATGTACTAAAAGCAAATGATGAAATTTCAAAAGAAAGATGCTTGGAATTATATAAGGAGGAAAAAAGAAATACTAAAAGGTGCATACGTAGGAGAAAACAAGAGGTAAATGGAACAGTTTGAAGGAGGGATGAATGAGGACATACATAGAATAGAAGCTCTTCTGAAGCTTAAAGGAAAGTTAAGAATGAGAATAAGGGGAATCTGCTTAGAATAAATAATTAGGGATGGTGCTTTTGTAACCGATGAAATGGATGTGAGGTGAGTGTGGAAAGACCACTTCTGAAAATTCAAAAATATTAAGAAAACATGAGGTAAGTTTAAAGAATGTGTGTATTTTGATGGTGCAAGAAGGAATAGGCATTTTGGGATGAGGTTATTAGTAAGGAGGAGGTATTGGGTAGAGTGAGAAAGTTGAATGGTAAATCTGCAGGTATAGATGAAATTACTAGTGAAATGATCAAGAGCGGAGGCGAGATGGTAGATTGATTGATTTGGAAGTGTGTAATAAAGTTGTTTATGGAGGTATAGTTCCAAGGGATTGGAGAGCAGTATTAGTACCCTTATATAAGGGTAAGGAGAAAAGGGGAATTGTAGAAATTATAGGGAATAAGTTTATTGAGTGTTGTAGGAAGGTATATGCTGGTATTTTTGGTTGAAAGAGTGCCGAGTGACTGAGGGACTGGTTGGTGAAGAACAAGGTGCGTTTAGGAAGTGGTAGAGGGATGTGTGGATCAAATCTTTTACATTGAAACAAATGATTGAGAAAATGAGGGAGAAGAAGAATAAATTGTATTTAGGTTTTATGGATTTACAACAGGCGTATGATAGAGTTAATAGGGAAGCTTTATGGCAGGTATTAGTGATATATGGTGTTGGTGGTAGGCTTCTGAATGGAATCAAAAGTATGTATGACGATAGAGAAGCGTGTGTAAGAATAAATGGTGTCAATGGTGATTGGTTTAGGATTAATAGCGGCACAGGTTGTGTTATGTCTCCTGGTTATTCAATTTATGGATGGGTTATGAAAGAATTGAGGTGGGGATGGCAGGAAATGGTGTGTTAGAATGATGGAGAATGGAGAGGAGGAGGGTGCCCTACCCATTATATGCGGATGATTTGCTTTTGTGTGGCGAATCTGAAGAGAGTTTGAGAGGATTGGTAGAGAGATTTGGCAGGGTGTGTAAAAGGAGGGGTTTGAAAGTAAACGTAGATAAGAGTAAGGTTATGGTTATGAGTGAGGATAGTCCTCAGTGTGAAGTTATGTTAGATGATGAGCAGCTGGAGCAAGTGTCTGAGTTTAAATATTTAGGGTATGTGTTGGATGAGAAGGGAACGGATGATGCAGAGTGTAGTAGGAAAGTTGTGAATGGCAGGAAGGTTGCTGGTGCAATTAAATCGTTGGTGAATGTAAAGGGACTAAGTCTTGAGTGCGCTAGGAGTCTTACATGAGGTATGTCGCACCAAAAGCATTGTATGGTGCAGTGAGACCATGTCTGAACAGCAGCCACAGATCAAAGTTCGTGTCTAGATGAACAACTTAGGGGCATGCTAGGTGTGAAAAGAATTAATAAAATGAGGAATGAACGTATTAGAGAGTTGTGTGGGTGAAGAAAGGGGTAAATGAGAGAATAAATGAAAGTATGTTGAGATGGTTTGGTCATGTGGAAAGGATGAATGATAGTCGGTTGGTTAAGCGGATGTATAGTGGAGAGTGTGTTGGGAACCGACTGGCTGGGAGACCAAAGAGAAAGTGGATTGAGTCGGTGAACGAATGTCTGAAGGAGAGAAATGTGAGTTTGGCAGAGGCGAGAATAAAGGTGCATGATAGGAGAGAATGGCGGGGTATTGTAGCATGGCTGTGGCCCACCTGGGCCAGGGATGAACCCTACACTTGACGATTTACCATAGTGAGGGTCCGTCGCGGTCCCATGATGCTCTAGGGTGGATTTTCTGTCTGTGACGAGCTCTCACTAATTAATGGTACAGAGGGGGCGGTAAGGCTGGGCTTTCTTTTCGACGTTCGTTTGTCATGTTCTCCTACTGCTTTTCTTTTCCGATGCTTGTACAGCACCTTACCCCCAATCTTGGGGCAAAGAGGAAGGTGAAGAAAGAAAGAAAGAAATATATATATATATATATATATTTATATATATATATATATATATATATATATATATATATATATATATATATATATATATATATATATATATATATATATATATATATATATATATATATATATATATATATATATATATATATATATATTAAAATATATGTATTAAAAATTTTTTTTATTTTTCAACAAGACACCCGCCAATTTTGTTTATATTGTAAAAACAACATTGGGTGCAAAATTTCACCTCAATTGAATAACTTTTACAGGTTGCTACCAAGGTTCGAAATATATTGTTCGCTGATTTCCACACTACTCGTTAACTTTTTTTTAAAGTGGAAGTTTCCCCATGAGGCATATAATACCCACATACAGTTTCATCTGTTTATTATATATTGTTGTTCCCTATGATGTAAGAGTATTGTTTTCTTGTTTTTGTCGGCAATAGATTTCCTGTAATGATGTTTAACTTGTAGGAGGTACTGTTTCTGCTCTTCATCATTTATTATCAGTTTCTTGGATTCTTGTATTAGCCGCACCCCCTTCTCTGCAGTATCATTTACAACTTTTAGCTCTCTTACGATTTCTCTTGCTTTCATATAGCTCTCGTCATCATTCCACTCTGCAGAATCTTTGTCTAGAAATGTGTGAGGCAATGATAGTATGTCAAAGAATCATTTTGTGTTGGCTGTAACGAAATCCAGCAATTGTTTTTGGGATATTGATTCAGGATTTATGGTTGCTCTTTTTTCTCGTCTGGAATCCCCTTGTTTCTTTAGAGCATGCCTCATTTTGTTCTTTGCCTCAAGCAAAACCTCTGAATAAAAAAATGCAAGAGCAACAAGTTCCTCAGAGAGGTACCACAAATGCCTCAAAACTTTATTAAGAGCAGTACTTGCAATGATATCATCTTTTTCCTTGTACTTTTGCAGTCTTTGTAGAAGATCCAAATCCGAACGTGGAGCACTGATGGCTATGGATGCCGTGAACCACGATCTAATATATATTGTTGTTAAAAAACAGGAAATATCACGCAGTCCTCTTTCTTCTCTTGGAGTCAGCTTAAACTGGTTCTTAAACATCCATATTTTAATACAGTAAATTGCCTTAGACATCCAACGTGCCCTATGATATGCTCCCGGGACTTTAAATCTGATTCCTGATGTCGGAGTATTACCAAGGAAAATCAATGTCAGCTCGAGAAATTCCTTGTAATCATTACGAGGGTGGTGTTTCTGAAGCTGCGCTTCAACAAATGTAACGATATCACCAGCTTCTGTTATTTTCTCTTTGATGACAGGGTTCTCTGCGGCTGTTTGGTACTTTGTCGTATCAATTTTCACCCACGCCGATTTAAATCTCTTAAAAAGAGTAATGTCAGGTCCAGAGGAAGCAGGCAAAGAGACAGAAACAGCTGCTTCCAATGTTAATTCTAAAATGTGATGGCGACAAGCTAGCCACAGCATGTGTTTACCCATTCTTTGCTCTAGTAACATACAGGCACCACTCTTATTACCTGTGTTGGCTGGAGTGGTGTCAAAGGACATGCACTTGACTTGCTTAGATATATCCCATTGCAATACTAATTGATATACAGCATCTGCAATATTTTTACCTGTTCCACGGGTAAGCTTCGGAACGCCAAGAAGCTTATCGACACCTAGTCCAGAAATTAGGACTGGCAGTCGTTCGATATTTTCATGACCGGTAATATCTTCCATTAATTTGCCATCCCAATGTATTTGCAGGGGACAATTTGTTTTGAAATCCTTCAGCAAGTTTTCTGCCATTTTCTTCCTGTTTTGTTGTCTTGCTCGTCTTACTGATGAATAGCTGATGCTATATTTTTCACAGTTGTGACCAAGAGCTTCTACTGCTGGGATCAAGATTTGTGAAGCAGATCTGTCACTTATTTTGGTAGCATCAAGAGCTGCAAGCATGGATGTGTCCATAAGTTTCACTCGTTTTGGCTTTGATTTCGTTCCTCTCGACGTTGATGGCTGATGAGGTTCTAACACATATTCTTCATCTGATGATGAACTATTGTTATTCGACCCTGATGTGCTTGAACTTGACAACGCAGCTACATCAAACGTTGCTGCTTCCCTCTTTCTCTTTGTAACAAGCAATGACTCCCTCTCTCTGGCAATCTTTTCTTTCCGTAATAACGTTTTATCCACTCCAACCATTTTGCCTTGTCTTTTTTCCCGTTGGAGCATCAAAAACGCACGATCTTCGTCTATCTGTATCATGTCAAGAGCATTTGCATGCGCAATATCAAACAGATTATCTAAGTCGTTTTTCCATCTCTCTTGTTTCTGAACCAGACCACATGACTGTTTCTTCTTATTATTTCTGTTCTTTTTTAATTTTCCCCATTCATTGTAAAGTTTCTTTATTTTTTCGACGACATGGCATTTCAACACTGTTGGGATGCCTGCTTTTTCCCACACTGCCATTACGTCTACGGCAGTAGACAGAGCGGCTATTTTCACCTGTTGTTTTTTGTTCAATTTGTAGTTCATAAACAATGCCATTGTTTCCCGCTTTGATGGGAGCTGAGTCTCTTTCAGAAATTCTATAGTATGTGAAATAAGCCAAATATCCGTTGTACGACGTGTACGCCTTTCCATATTTAAAACAGATGCACTTACTACACAGAGTCACAGCGACGAAGGTACTAATGTCTACGATACTGCGTCACAATCAAGACGTAACTCATAAAGCTGTAAGGGTTGCTATTTCGTTTATTAAGTAGAACTGTAAAGTGTTGCCAATTACCAATTTCCACGAAATGTATATAGTAATCTGTAACTTTTCGGTTGTTTTTGCTATTGCTTTGAATATTTTAGCTTTTGAAAAACAATTTATAAATACTATATTAGGTTTATGTGTACAATTTGTAAAACGATCTACATTCTAACGATTCCTTTAAATGTTCTAATGGCGGTAGCAGCCTCTAAAAGTTATTCAATTGAGGTGAAATTTTGCACAGAATGTTTTTTTAAGACAATAAACATATTTAGAGGGTGTCCTGAAGATTTCAGAATGGTATTTTTTTGTATCAGTCTAATATATATATATATATATATATATATATATATATATATATATATATATATATATATATATATATATATATATATATATATAGTAAAATGGTATTGCTAAATTTGCAGCAAGATATATATATATATATATATATATATATATATATGATCTAAATTTTGCATTGATTATTATTTTTATTATTCTTAAAATTTAAAATTAAGAGAGCCAAGCCAATAATAAACCTTGATAATTTAAATAATTTCGGGGGAAGAGGTTCGGTTCAGACCCTATCAATACCCCTTGGCTACGGCATACAATATATATATATATATATATATATATATATATATATATATATATATATATATATATATATATATATATGCTACAAATGTTCCTTTATTTATCAAAAAAGAAAATTAAATTTTATTTTTTTTAGTTTTTTTTTAATTCATCCAAATTTGATTTTCTCATAAATAGCAATACAAATTTCAATTATTTATTATTATTATTATTATTATTATTATTATTATTATTATTATTATTATTATTATTATAGGTAGTAGTAGTAGTAGTAGTAGTAGTAGTAGTAGTAGTAGTAGTAGTAAGTGTGGTAAGTTTCATTATAATTATAATACCTTTCTACTTCTAATATTATTATCCACTTTTAAATATTATTATTATTATTATTATTATTATTATTATTATTATTATTATTATTATTATTATTATTATTATTATTATTATTATTATTATTATTATTTTTATTATTATTATTATTATTATTACTTATTATTATTATTATTATTATTATTATTATTATTATTATTATTATTATTATAGGTAGTAGTAGTAGTAGTAGTAGTAGTAGTAGTAGTAGTAGTAGTAGTAGTAGTAGTAAGTTTCATTATTATAATAACTTTCTACTTTTAATATTATTATCCACTTTTAATTATTATTATTATTATTATTATTATTATTATTATTATTATTATTATTATTATTATTATTATTATTATTATTATTATTATTATTATTATTATTATTATTATTATTATTATTATTATTATTATTATTATAAAAATATTATGATACTTAAACTCTTTTTTTTTTTTCATTTAAATAATTTTGTGCAAAATTTTTAAATAATTTTATTTACGTTTTGTATTTACCTTTTTTTTCTTTCTTTTTTTTCCAAATTTGGACGAAATAAAAAAAAATTTGATTGAATCAAAAATGCTCTTCAGGTTTGGTGAAAAGGACGCAAACATTTCTTACGAACCTCATTAAAAATAGGTAGCTATTTATTTATTAATATATTTTATTTATTTATTTTATTGTTATTTTATTGTTATTTATTTATTCTATTGTTATTTTTTTATTTATTTATATTTACTTCATTTTTTTGTTATTATTCATTTATTATTTATTTTATATATTTATTATTATTATACTCTATCTTACATGCACTCTACTAGTAGATTCTGGAACATATTTCCCTTATCTATTTATTCATGTATTTATTTATTATTTACTTATAATTTGTTTATTTACTTATTATGCATTTTTTTATTATTATTATTTATATTTATTTAATTATATATTTATTTATTTATTTATTATTTATTTATTTATTTATTTATTTATTTATTATCATTTATTTTGTTATTTATTTTATATATATATATATATATATATATATATATATATATATATATATATATATATATATATATGTATATATATATATATATATATATATATATATATATATATGTATATATATATATATATATAAAAATATATAAAATATAAAAATATATATATATATATATATATATATATATATATATATATATATATATATATATATATATAGTGTTTTTGATAATATTCATTTGAGTAGAGTTCAATTAGTTAATGGAGTTGATAATTCCCTCTAATATTTTTGTACTTGATTATCATTTATTCATAAAAAATATTGAATATTGCGGAGATTGACGGTAAGTTAGACAAGAGAAATAGCTTTCAAGAGGGCAAAGAGACAGACGAGGGGAATTGCTTTTAAGAAGACATAGAGACAGAGGAGGGGAATTGCTTTGAAGAGGACATAGAGACAGACGAGGGGAATTGCTTTCAAAAGGATATAGAGACAGACGAGGGGAATTGCTTTCTAGAGGACATATTGACAGACGAGGGGAATTTCTTTCAAAAGGATATAGAGACAGACGAGGGGAATTGCTTTGAAGAGGACATAGAGACAGACGAGGGGAATTTGTTTTCAAGAATGTAGTTAGGCAGACTACAGGACTGTCTTTCAAGAGAACCTACAAGAGAAATGACTTTCAAGAGAGCAGATAGACGGAAAAGAGGAATGACTTTCAAATGGACAGACAAATAAGCCAGAGGAATTTTTTCAAAGACTGACAAGAGACTGACATAATGAATGGCTTTCAAGAGGATAAACAAATAAGGCAGATGAATTTTTTTAAAAGATGACAGGGAGACTAGAAAACTGGCTTTCAAAAGAACAGACAAACCGACAAGAGGAATGGCTCTCAGAAGGACAGAGAGAGAGAAGAGAGAGAGAGAGAGAGAGAGAGAGAAGAGAGGAGAGAGAGAGAGAGAGAGAGAAGAGAGAGAGAGAGAGAGAGAGAGAGAGAGAGAGAGAGAGAAGAATGTCTTTCGAGAGGACAAACAGAAAAATAAAAGGAATTGCTTTCAAGAGGACAGACAGACAGATATTTGGAATGGTTTTCAAGAAGAGACAGGCATGAGGAATGTTTTGAAAAGGATATACTGATAGATAAAGGAGTGACTTTGAAAAGGACAGACAAACATAAAACTATGTGCATCAGATATAAAAATATGGCTTTATGAGGTTTGTTGGTAACATGTTAACAAGATGGGGCAACAGAACAAATGACTTATCAAGATGAGTATACAGATAGGCGAGCGACAAAAGAAAAGAGGACTGGCTTGCAAGAGGATATACAGACAAGTCAAGGGAATGGCTTTAAAAAGGACAGACATACAAGCAAAAGAAATGACTTTCAAGAAGACAGTCAGACAAGAGGAATGGATTTCAAAGGGGCAGGCATACAAGCCAGAGTAATGACTCTCAGCAGACAGACAAACGAGAATGATGGTTTCACGAGAATCGACATACAAAAGACAAAAAATATTCATGAAGAATGTCATTCAAGAGTACTGACAGACAGACGAGCAAACAGGCAGAAAAATATTCTCAACTTCATGACTATCAAGGGAAGTAAATAAAATTTTGTGTTGAGCTTACATTTGAGTCTTAGAAGAGCATGATTTGCTGAGTGCATAATGATCTTGAAGGTGAGAATATGGCGTCAACTTCCAAGACACTTTATAGTGATATGTGTGTGCGTGTGTGTGTGAATCATATCAACCCCATCCGCATCCACATCCTCATCAACATTAGTGATTCAAATATGGAGAAACTAAGGAATATCTCCTTCTGGATTGCGGAGAAGTCAGACAACAGTAGAAGTATCTAAATCTGCGGATGTTTGATGCCTTATATTCGATACAGAGATGAGTAGTAGAGTAAGTGCCACAAGTCTCAAGAGAGTAGTCATCGAGGATTAGTAATAAAAAAAGGAGACGACGGTTACGGACTTATGTGGGTCATTTGTGCCCGATGATTCTATATGGAAATCCTTCAAGTAGCACTCCGGGTGAGACAGCGTGTATAATCGTTAGTATCATGTTGGAATTGAGTGTCACATTTTTAAAAGTTTCTCTAGATTTTAGATTTTAAAAAATAATTTAACAGCAGCGTAACAAGTCTCTCTAATATTAATCAGAGCATTATCTCGTTATCCTGCAATTTACTCTCATTAATTAGCAATTACCGCATAAAATTTATTATTATTATTCACCGAGAGACTACCTGAGCTATCCATTGGTGGGCACGTGATTCCAAAGATAATATATATCGGAATCTAACTAGATATTAATGAATTATCCGCAAGTCGAAGGTCTAAGTGCAAATTCCGAGAAATAACCCCTAAGAGAAATTTTCATTGAGAACAAAAATCTTTTCTTGATATTTTTATTTTTTTATAGCACTTAGTCCTTCGACTTATACTTAGCTCACGACTTATATAGTTGCCTTCGAAAACGTCCCACTATATCGGGTTTGAAGCGATAGTTTGTACAAAAAAGGTGTCGCCCGATCACGTTAGGGTTCGTTTTTGGGTTCCCGAAGCAACGAGTGTTCACCGATTAACCGGCCAAGATATCATCGTAATGATACTAGGATGTTGAATTACAGTTGCTATGCAAATGCGGTAGCAGATAATTTAATCAATTAAATCAAAATAAATAAAAAAAAATAAGTTTACATTTTTAATTTTATAATTTTTTCTTCATTTTTAAAATTCATCTAATATATTTTTCCTCCTTAAAATTTATCTACTAGATTTTATACTTAGTTTTAAAATATATCTAAGAGATTTTTTATTTAATTTTAAAATATATCTAATATATTTTTATATTTACTTTTAAAATATATCTAATATATTTTTATATTTACTTTTAAAAAATATCTAATCTATTTTTATATTTACTTTTAAAATATATATAATAGATTTTTATATTTAATTTTAAAATATATCTAATATATTTTTATATTTAATTTTAAAATATATCTAAAATATTTTATATTTACTTTTAAATTTATCTAATATTTTTTTTTATAATTACTTTTAAGCTATATCTGAATTTATAATTTTTTTGATATTATTTTTGAATTATATAATCTAATATATTTTAAATTACTTTATTTAAATATTATCTAATATATTTTAAAAATTTACTTTTAAAAATATATCTAATATATTTTTATATTTACTTTTAAAATATATCTAATAGATTTTTATATTTAATTTTAAAATATATAATATATTTTTATATTTACTTTTAAGATATATGTAATATATTTTTATATTTACTTTTAAAATATATCTAATATATTTTTATATTTACTTTTAAAATATATCTAATATATTTTTATATTTACTTTTTAAATATATCTAATATATTTTTTATATTTACTTTTAAAATATATCTAATATATTTTTATATTTACTTTTAAAATATATCTAATATAATTTTATATTTACTTTTAAAATATATCTAATACATTTTTATATTTATTTTCAAAATATATCTAATATTTTGTTTTTCATTTTTATTTTTTTTTCATACCTCCACCAATTTCGAACAATGGTCAAAAAGCATTACCAATTAACGACCTTTTCATTACAGTCGAAACGTTTATATCGTTAATGACTTGTGCATTATTAACAGCTAGCTGTACCTGAGTGATTTTTACCTAATTTTATTGCTAAAACTAATAAATAATGTTAATTTAAATATATATATATTATTATATTATATATATGATATATATATATTATATATATTGTAGACTATGTTATAAGGTAAGTTTTATAAATAAAATAAATATTATAAATAAATATATATATATATATATATTATAATATATATATATAATATATATATATATATATATATATATATTATATATTATATATATCGGGCTTGCGGAGTCGGAGTCGAAGTCGTGGAGTCGGAGTCGTGGAGTTGTGCAATTTTCCAGGAGTCGAGTCGGAGTCAAACTCTGTGCAACTGGAGTCGGAGTCGGAGTCGGAGCGAAGATTCTGTGTAGTGAGTAGGAGTCGGGTCGGAGTCGAAAGATTCGCGCGTGTAGTGAGTCGGGAGTCGGAGTCGAGTCGGAGTCGAAAAATTTAGAGAACTATTATTTTATTTATTATTATTTATTATTATTATTATTATTATTTATTTTATTATTATTATTATTATTTATTATTATTATTATTATTATTATTATTATATTACTTATTATTATTATAAAAGTTTTTTGATTTTATTTCCAACTTAAAAAAATATTTTTTTTGTTACATAATTTAATTTCCTTAAAATAATCTTTGGAAATAATATACAGGAGAAGAAGATATATTTACAATGATTTCCGCGAGCGTTTTCGTCTCTATAATACTTGAGACTCTTATGAGGATTATTTTCTTTGTAAGCGAATGGAGTTTTTTAATTGATTATATCAGTAATCAAATGATATTGAGTCTGATTGATAAATACATAAATTTTATGTTAAGGTCTGGTTGCGTGTTTTGATGTAGAAGGCCTCGGCAATTTTAAGTTTCTGGACTTCACACGATCCGTATAATATTGTGTGGACTTCACACGATCCGTATAATATTGTGAAGTGTTTAGAAATATTACCAATAGTTGATTGACCATGTGCCGTATTGAAATGTTCAAAGATTTTGCTGGGACTGTAGTGATGTTGATATGCCCTGTTCGACAATCTATTCTTCGTGTAATCAATATTTGTCGACGTACACTCTGACTCAGGGCTGTTAAATTGTTACACAACGTGATGGTCGTCGGGCAAAGCACTTGTGCTAAAGGAAGATGACAGTTGTTTTGACTTATTGTATAGTCTGACTTTAAAATTTTTGAGGTGTCTTTAGTTTTGAGGTGAGAATTCAATATATTACGAAGGCACTTCTCTTCCTTATTGACAAATAGCAATTGGAAGTTTTGAGAAGAAATTTATCGAATTTTTTTGATTATTATTTTTAATTTCTTTATTATATAATTTGTAAGGGTTTTATTAATTAAAATTTTCAACTGAATATTGTGGGATGATCACAGTTATTAAATTTTACTTAATGCGCAAATTTCTTCTCAAAAGTTTTCCCAAGTTGAAAATAGGTTGTTTGCTCTGTAAACTAAAATTTTTACGATAGATTCTTTGTAAATAGTCGGTGAATAGGATCCATAGTTCATATACAAACCATTATCAGTGGGTTTGACATGTATACCTGTTGATAATGAGCAGTCAGAATTAACATTGATTTTGATGTCTTAAAAACAGATAGCATTATTAACTTAAGTTTCGTATGTGAATTTTAAGCATGACAAACAACTCTTGATTCTTTGATGAAACTGATGTATATGATCTATGTTCCTAAAAATAGTGAGGGTGTCGTCGACATACCTTTTGTAAAATACGGGGTTAAAGTTGTTTGTTTCACAAGGATTTTGTTTTTCCATATTGGACATATAGAAGTCAGGAAGCAAATGTAGGTTCAAGTGGTCAGCCCATCGGCAGTCCATCAGTTTGTAGGTATATGTTTTCTTTAAATTTTAACACCTTTTGTGACAACAAATTAATTAAAGGTTCCTCATATGTTGTTATGATATATTGGTGGGAGTAGGTTATCTTGAGTTAAAACACTTCGTTTAATTATTAGATGTCTCGTATAAGAACGTACATTTATGACACAAAGATTCTCATCATAGTGAGGCGAATATATTAATGGTTCAAGTTTTAAGTTTGATAATTTACATAATGTTTCATTATTTGATTTAATTATGAAAAAGAGTTATTAAGATATGGTCGGATAATGCTGTTTAGATATTGGGCAATTTCGTGTGTAACCGTTCCGCACATAGATATTACAAGTCTCAAAGGTGAATTTTCTGAGTTTTTTTGTAATATATATAAAGTATATATATATATATATATATTATATATTTATATATATATATATATATTAATATAATATATATATATATATATTATATATATGATTATATATATTATATATTATATATATATAGTATAATATATATATATTATATATATATTTATATATCCTAAATAAAATCCAGTTATTTTAATTTTGTCAGAAATTCTTTTGTTTTTTAGTTTCATAAGCGATTCTTTAATTCTATTATTATTATTATTATTATTATTATTATTATTTTATTATTATTATTATTTATTATTATTATTATTATTATTAATTAAATATTATTATTATTAATTATTATTATTATTATTATTAATTATTATTATATTATTGAAACTGAAGTATAACTTTTAATTTTATAATGGCGGTTTTATAATAAAAATAAAAATAATTTGCTTTATAATTTTACGTTATAACATTTGTTTTCCGAACTGAAATTATATTTGTTTGTCATGGTTGCGCCTGCCTCCTCCACGTCTTTACGGGTAACTTTTAAACGTATAGCATTTTGGAGATTAGATTATTGGAAAAGTGGTATATTTTTTTTTATTCTGAAAAGAAGCAAAAAAAATTCTGTTTAAACAAAAAAGGTTTTAATGTAAGCTCTGTCAAGCATAATCTGAGTCAGAGTCGGATTTTGAATTTGACTGCTGGAGTCGGAGTCGGAGTCGGAGTGCGTAAAAAATTGTTTAAGTGGGTCGGAGTCGGAGTCGGAGTCGAAAATTTTTGTTTAAGTGGAGTCGGAGTCGGAGTCGGAGTCGAAAATTTTTGTTTAAGTGGAGTCGGAGTCGGAGTCGGAGTCGAAAATCAAATTTGAATTTAAGGAGTCGGAGTCGGAGTCGGAGTCGAAAAATTTATTTTACGACTCCGCAGCCCTGATATATATATATATATACCTGTTTTACACTCACGCTAGTCAATATTCGATCCTTATTCGAAATGAATACGCACACACAAATGCACACACACATACACACACACAACACCTACACACGCATACACGCACACCTACACACACACACAAACGTGCTAAGCTGACTGCCATTCAAAATACAAACAAATCGCAAATAAACAAAAAAAACAAGCATATTCATTGCTTCTGTAGAATATAATAACGTAAATACCAAATGATTATAAATTTAAAAAAATATATAAAAAAAACAAACAAAATAAAAATAAAAGTTATAACGTGCTGCACATATTTATTTTTCTTCATTTCAACTAAAAACGGAATAGAAAAAATTGTCACAGAGTAAAAAATAAAGGGGAAATATCGCGGAAAATATCGCGGAGGAAATTCTTTCGTCATTTTTTTAGCGAGTAAAAAAAAAAAAAAAAAAAAAAAAATGGATGCGACAAATTAGTGAAGACGATTTCTTAAATTGCATCTTTATAAAATTGTTTTATCACACATATAACAAATCACTTGCATGCAAAGCATATATATATATATATATATATATATATATATATATATAATATATATATATATATATATATATATATAATATATATATATATATATATATATATATATATTATATTCTATATATTATTTTTATATTATATATATATATTATATATTTATATATATATATATAAATATTATATATATATATATATATTATAAATATATATACATATATACTTAATATATATATATCTAGTATATATATATATATATATATATATATATATATACTATATATATGTGTGTGTGTGTGTTGTGTGGTGTGTGTGGTGTGTGGTGCAGGAGGTTGAGTCGCCGACTCTCATACGAGAAGACGCTGGTTTCTAAATCCTCCGTGTAATAGATGAATGCTTTATCTACCTGGGGGCAAGAATTAAAACTCGACTGCGAAAACGTTGGTGGCGCTGGTTTGGGATAGCCGGCTTAAGTTGATTTATGTGGTCGTGTACCCCTGCATAGGGTAAAGCAGGTTAAAAGGTAGTTTATATATATATATTATATATATATATATATATATATATATATATATATATATATATATTTATATATATAAATATATAATATATATATATATTCAGTGAGGGGTTTTTATTGAAAAGATTAGAAGGAATCAGTTAAGAAAAGGAGGTGTTTTAGCAAGTAAATAAATATATATTCTTCGAGCTTGTCGTTCCTAAGGCTGGGAACTTCCTTAGAAGAAGTATATATAACTAACTGAAGAAGTACATTATCAAGAGTGTAAATATTTTAAAGATTGTGCGAAGGGCCTCTTTGTAAAAAATGCGTGAAACGAAGAATATTATTTTGTATTGTGTCTATGTTATAATCACCTTTTTTTATTGAAATTATTTGAATTGATGATGCAGAAGGATTCAATGAATTTTAGGTGTTTTGCGCTTCTGTTGATGTAGATAGGTGTCATTTGGTTAATGTTAATGGAATGATTATAGGTAGAGCGATGGAGTGTCAGGGAAAAATTTTGATTGTCGTGTAGAAGGTCATGTTTGTGTTGATAAAGGCGGCGTGTAAGATCATGGGTTTCACCAATGTAAAGGGAGTTACAATCCTTGCAGGGAATTTTGTAAACACACTGGGAGAGTTCCACTTGAGGGATGGGTTGATAAATGTGTGGTTTAAGGTTTTTTAAGAGGGAGGAATATAGAGGAGTGAACATGCTAAGTTTTTGGAATAATATTTTTAATGTTGGTTAAGAGGAAATTGAGGTAGAGGAAGGAAAGAGTTAGAATTAACGGGGTGGTTAATGGGAGGATTGTAGTATGTTTTCTTTGCTCTGTTTAAGGCCTTATGGATGATGTGAGAAGGATAAGAAAGGTTTTTGAAAGTGGAGGTTAAAAAGTTGAGTTCAGGTTGAAGGTAGGAGGGAGAGCATATGCGGAAAGCACGTAAGAAAAGGGAAGAAAGAGTGAGCCAATTTTAATGTTTAGATTATGTGAGGAGAACCAGTGTATGTAAGAAGGGTTGGATGTAGGTTTTCTGTAAATAGTGAATTGGATGATATTAGAGGTGGACCAAGTCATGAGAGTATCTAGAAACGGTAAGGTGTTGTAATTGAAATTATTTTTCTTAACTGATTCCTTCTAATGTTAGGGTGGATAGTGTTTATGAAGTTAAGAATAAGTTGAGGGTTAATATGGATGGGAACGGCGGCAAAGATATCATCTACATAACGATACCATTTAGTACCCAAAAGAAGGGGGTGAGGGAGGATGTGGTAGTATTCAATAAGTTCCATGAAAAGATTGCTAAGAGTAGGAGAGAGAGGGGAGCCCATGCTAAGACCGGAGTTTTGTTTGAAGAAAGAATTATTAAATTCGAAGAAATTATGTTCAAGGGTGAGGTTGATAAGTTGTTTTAAGAGAAGGAAAGGGTAGGATAAGTTGAAATTAGTTTCATTAATGAAGCGTTCAAGGAGAGAGAGGGTAAGGGGAACAGGGACAGATGTGAAGAGGGAAACAACATCAAAACTAAGGAGATGGTGAGTAAGAGGGTTGATATGTTTGGTTTTATTAATGAAATCTTCAGTGTTAGATAAATGTGAAGTAGAAATGTGGTTGATTAGGGGTTTTAGTTGTAGAGATAACCATTTGGAGAGGTTGTAAGTGATGGAGTCAATGTTGGAGATAATGGGTCTAAGAGGAAGATTAGGTTTGTGTGTTTTGGGAAGACCATAAAATTTTGAAATCCTAGGAAGTTTTGATTTAAGATTATTGTGGAGTGTGGGAAAATCTGAAAGGATAGATTTTAGGTTGCGGTTAAATGAAATTTGCGAGTTTTTAAGGGGATTTCTAGTGAGAGGGGAGTAGGTATTGATATCAGAGAGAAGGTTGTTGCATTTTGTGATATAGTCAGTAGTGTTAAGAATGACAATGTTGTTGCCTTTATCTGAACGTGTCACAATGATGTCTCTGTTACTAGTAAGTGATTTTAGAGCGAGGTGGAATTTGAGAGGTGATTTTTTGATTTTGTTTGAAATGAGAATGTTATTTACTAATAAACCCTTTAAAAAATCGTGATTAATCATTTGGTTAGTATCCTTAGATTTCCAGTATTCATAATCTATAAAAAATTTAGTAAGAGGATCTTCATTCTGCAGTGAAAAAGATAGACCATAGCCAAGGAGAATTTTCTGGTCTCTATTAATTATATAGTTAGACTTATTTATGATTTTATCTGGATTCGAAAATTTTACCCAATCACTATTGTAAAATATTTTTTCAAATTTTTTATTTAAATTTCTTCGTTTAATATTAACCTTAAAATCCTTCTTGTTATGTGCATGGTCCAGTAGCCTAGAGAAATGATCTAAAGAATCGGGAAATTCAAGGTACCAAAGCCGTTGGAAGTTCTTAAAGTCTGTGAAACAAGTCCGGAAGGCTTTCTTAATTTCTTGTTTAATATCGTTAATCTTATTGATTAGGATCTGCCTGTATATTTCAGGGAAAGGTTCAAAATTTCTTGAAGAAATAGTATTAGGAATAAAGGTTTTTGGTATGACTAAATTTTGTAGGCAAGTTTTTACAAATCTCAATTGTTCCTTCTTGATATGTGCCAAAGCCATGTGGTCACAGTATTTGAGAAATTTTTTCCTAAGGTTGTAGTTTAGGATTCCAAGGTTGATATCAGGCCTGTTCATATTTATTTGTAGTTTAAGCAATGATCGCTAGAGTAAATATTTATCAGTAGGAGGGCCTTATTGAAAAGATTAGAAGGAATCAGTTAAGAAAAATAATTTCATTTACAAGTTAAATAAATATATATTCTTGAGCTTTCGTTCCTAAGCTGGAACCATTCACTATTTGTAGTTAAAACCTACATCCAACCCTTCTTACATACACTGGTTCTCCTCACATAATCTAAACATTAAAATTGGCACTCTTTCTTCCCTTTTCTTACGTGCTTTCCGCATATGCTCTCCCTCCTACCTTCAACCTGAACTCAACTTTTTAACCTCCACTTTCAAAAACCTTTCTTATCCTTCTCACATCATCCATAAGGCCTTAAACAGAGCAAAGAAAACATACTACAATCCTCCCATTAACCACCCCGTTAATTCTAACTCTTTCCTTCCTCTACCTCAATTTCCTCTTAACCACATTAAAAATATTTTTCCAAAAACTTTACATTTCACTTCCTCTGATATCCTCCCTCTTAAAAAAAAACCTTAAACAACATTTATCAACCCATCTCAAGTGGAACTTCGCCATGTGTTACAAAATTCCCTGCAAGGGATGTAATCTTTACATTGTGAAACCATGCTTTAACAGCGCCGCTTTATCAAAAAACATGACTTTACATCGACAATCAAAATTCTTCCCTGACACTCCATCGCTCTATTCCTATAAATCATTCCATTAAAACAAACCAAATGACACCTATTTTACATGTACAAAATCTAAAAAAACGAAAATTAATGAAACCAACTGCATAATCAATTCAAATAA
>JABUQX010032147.1:0-2500 GCA_015478945.1 Trachelipus rathkii
GGGAGAGATTATATTATATATATATTATACTATATATAATATATATATAATATATATATATATTATATATATATATATATAGGAGAAAGTCTAGTTATGGACCTTTTGAACGGTAATCGTTAGCCCCAAAAAAATAGTACAGGGTATCTTTATGGACCATAAATAAACTTTCTATTATAGGGATTTGATGATTCAAAAATATATAGGACCTGTTACGTTTTAAGACTCCGTCAGTTTTTATTTTTTTTTTTTATTTTTTTTTTAACTAAAGGAATACCCAAGGGTAAAGCGCACACAGATGGCAGGAGTCGGGGTCTCTCGGCCTTCCGGGGTACGACAGGGGAAGGACTATTTCCCCCCTCCGGGGAGGGTCCTCCGGAACCCCGCTCTTTGGTATTGGGTGTCGCCGGGGGTTCCTCCGCCCCTCCCCTACGGGGTATGGAAATCGTCCCCTTCTGCTCCCGTCGGGCTCGAGACGCCGCCTAAGTTTGCCGGTGTAATACGTTACAAATAATAATTATATATATAATATATATAATAATATATATATATATATATTATATATAATATATATAAATAATAATATATATATATATTAAATATAATATATATTATATAACAACTTAAAATTTACAACTATAAAATCTAATTTATGTTCCATAGAGATATATACTATTTTTTTGGGTAACTATTACCGTAAAAAGGTCCATCGACAAAACATAATGGCGGGCGTCGAAAAAGATGTTTTTGGTATATTCTTAACAATTTATAATTAGCAACTTAAAAGAACTTATAATCGAACAATTTTTTCTTAAACTTAATTTAATGAGACTTTTTTTATTTATTTAACACTTTCATGTGTAAATACGCAAATATTATATCATTTTCTCATTTAAAAAAAACTGCATTTTCGAGACAAATGAAGCACACCCTTCCCCGAGGAGTTTCAAGTGAAGACTGAAAGCGAGTATATTGAAAAAGTCGGCAAAATTTTCCTAAAATATTCCTCCGCCGATTGAAGTAAAACCTACAAGAGTAGGTTAGTATATTTTTTAATTATAACTTAAAAATACATTTCCCTACGATTTTTACATTCTGTTTTGAATATCCTTTCATTTATAATAAGTTAAAATTAAAAATTTACTTTAGATCAAAAGGTCAATAACTAGACTTTGTCCATATATAAAATATATATATATATATATATATATATATATATATATATATATATATTATATTATATATATATATATATAATATATATATATATATTATTATATATATATAATATATTTAATATATAATATATATATATATAATATATAATATATATATATAATAATATATATAATATATAATAATATAATATTATAAATATAATATATATAATATATATATATTATATATATCTATATATATATATAATATTATATAATTATATTATATATATATATATCAGGCTTGGGTTCAAGTAACATTTTGTCAAGTACAAGTAAAGTACTCTGAATTGTTCCAAGTACAAGTACAAGTACATCGTATCAAGTACAAGTACAAGGTACATGGTATCAAGTACCATCAGTACAAGTACTTTATGAAACTTGCATATATATATATATATATATATTATAATATATATATAATAAATATATATATATATATATATATATATATTATTATATATATATATAATATTCATCATCATCATCATCATATCATCATCATCATCACCCACCTTTCTTCTCTTCCAAGCTAGGGGTAAGGTGCGTTAACATTCACGGAAACGAAAAAATAGTAGAAGAAAAATATGAAGCAATTCGAAAAAGAAAGCTCAACCTTGCTGCCCTCTTTACAAATTTTTGTAAGAAAATCCACCTAGAGCTTCACGGGACCGGCGACGGACCCTCACTATGGCAAATCTCCTCAATGTCGGGTTATCCCTTGGCCCGGGTGATCTACAATTATACCTCCTGACAAAACCCCGCCATTCACGTCCTATTTATGCACCTTTCTTCTTGCTTCTGCCAACTCACATTTCTCTCCTTCCAGCTTTTCTTTACTGACTCAATCCACTTTTTCTTCGGTCTCCCCGCCGGTCGATTTCCACCACACTATACATCCGTTTAACCACCGACTATCTTCCATCCTTCCACATGACCCAAACCATCTCATTTTACTTTCATTTATTCTCTCCATTTACCTCTTCTTCACACCACACAACTCTCTAATACGTTCATTTCCAATTTTATCAATTCTTGTCGCACCTAACACACCCCTAAGATTGTCCATATGAACACATTGTAATTTAGATCAATACCCTTATTCAGACCCATAGTCCTCACTACTACAATAACATTTAACACAGGTAACATCATAATCTCATATAAGACCCTAGTCCCTTAACATCCACCAACGATTTAATCGGACCAGCCACCTTCCTGCCATTCACAACTTTCCTACCAACCTCTGTATCATCCATTTCCTTTATATCCAACATTTTTCT
>JABUQX010032147.1:15000-25000 GCA_015478945.1 Trachelipus rathkii
TTAACTCAAAGAGGTGGTGACGTTTTGAGCAAGTTGGGATTAATTACATCATAATTGCAATAATTGCGTCTTAACAAACGACCTTTGCACCTGATGAGATTATTTTCCTCCAAGAACAAGTTCAGGTTATTTAACCAAGTCCGGAACTTGGCTTGTGGAGGAAGAATTATTTTTGATCTCTTCTAGAAATTGAAATTCTTTCGAGAACGATTCTCTCTGCATTGTCCGCAGGCTATACAGACATGCTTTTAAATCGTGATTATTTTTGTCACACCTCTTAACAAGGCTTCAAACTTGAATAATAAAGCAAACTATCAATGTAAGAGTGGTGAGGATTTGAATACTTGCCTAAATCTACTACAGGAGGTTCATTGCCCCCGAGAACAACAGCAAAAACTGGAGCTTCTGTTGCCAGTTTAGCTGATGGCCAGTAAGTGCTATTTAAAGAGAGCTATTTTGGCCAATTAGTCCAAAAGGACATGTTCTTTTTTAACTCTTTGAAGGAAATACCTCTGGTCAGAAGGTCAGCTGGATTATCTTCTGTTCTGACGTAGAGAAATTTAGAACTTAACGAATATTTCTCTTGAAGCGAAGAGCTCATGGTGCGAATATCTTGCACCCGATTCTTCACGAATATTTGCTTGACTTTCAAGATCCTATTTTGGATCCAATGAAGAGTTATCTGTGAGTCGGAGAATATGTTCAATTCCTTGAACTTAACACCCGACAGTCCACTCAACATTTGTGGTAAGCACTTCAATGCCAAAAACACAGACAATAATTCTAAACAGGGAAGCGTTCTTCCTTTTGCAGGCGCGATTTTTCCCTTTGACCAAAGAAGATTTGGACCTTCTGCCGCTGACGAGACATAAACCACGAAGCCATAAACAACAGTGCTTGCATTGCAGAATATATGAATACTTAAATCAGAGTCACTTGACTCAAATGAAGATCTCTTAAAAGAGACCTCCTTTAGAGAGTTGAGGTCCTTGCTCAACTTCTCCCATGAATTTTTGATTTCGGGAGCGATTATATCGTCCCACCCCATGTCCACCTCCCAAGTTTTCTTCATAAGAAGACGGCCTCGAACGGTGACGGGGAGGTAAAGGCATAGGGGATCGAATACTTTTGAAATCTCCGACAGGAGCTGTCTCCTTGCAGAAACGCTACTTAAAAGTCACTAAGACTCAGCGTATCTGAACGGTATTATATAAATACCCTAAAACTCTCTCTTCATCACTTTGATGAGTTGCAGGTTTACCCTCCTCCTTGAATATTTCTTTGACAATTGGAGTTCCAGGAGCACAAGTTGAAACCCCTCACTCATACGCGAGGTGGCCTTTAAAAAATATCTTCAAGTTCGTTGACAGACGAAGAAGTGTACAAAAAATTGTCAACGTACTGATTATTTTGAAGAAGAGGTTAAGAGATTAGGAGGGTATTTTTTGGCGTGATGTTGTATCACAGCCCCTAGAACGTAGGGGCTGACAGCCAACCCAAAGATGATGGTGGCATAACGGTAAGTGAGTAACTCACCATCAGCCTCCCAGAAAAAGCAGAAGCGATTTCTGTCCTCTTCTAACTTTAATTTGATCTGAAGGAAGGCCTTCGAAATATCCACCAGAACGATGAATTTGTTTGTTCTGAAGGACAGTAATAATTTAAATAGGGAAGCGATTAAATCTACCCCTGGATACGATGCCTGATTAAGTGAAAGACTTCAACCAATTTTCTGGCTGCAAATAAAAATGGGACGAACTTTTGTCGTCACTTGAAGGGCCTGTTTGATTATAGGTCTGTGGGGTATCCAGATGAATTTATGATAATCTTTCGGATGCACCTCCACAGCCTCTATAATACCTTCTCTTAGGTATTCTTTGAATATTTCCCCATACTTGTCAAGCAAGCCTTGAGCAGTCAACTTCTTTTTGACTCGTTGCATCATGGCAAGCATGCAAACGTGCTGATTGGATGGAAACCTACTCAAGAATAATCTTGAAAACCAACGAAGTTCCAGGTGTGTACCTTCCGTCTTGGAGCTCCATCCCTTCGTGGAAACTCTATGAGTATTTTCGGTCAATGGATCCCTGTCCGCTCCTCTTGATATCCAGAGACTATAAATAATTTATAGAGATTCTCCAGATCCAAGTCCAAATCTGACTCGGTGTGGGTATGTAAGAGCGGGTCGAAGTGGGAAGGTACTGGAACCACCACAAGATTGATTATATGTTCCTGAACGCTTCTGACGGATTTTTGAATATATGACGGTATGGGGACCTCGGAATTCTGTCAGATTTTTGACATACCTGGAAAAGGTGTCAAAAAAGATGTTTACAGGCAGAAAGGCATGTTACGCCATTAAAAGATTCTAGGGGCATGCCCTGATACATTTTAAACGGCTTAAAATGTTTTTATAAATGAAAAGCATCGATGCCCAGCAGCCCCTGAATATTTGAAACCCGGTCAACATTATTATTTTGATAGTAACTATTTGCCACTTTGAATCTATTTTGGGTAATATTTTTCATAGCCTCCGTCAGGCCTTTTACATAAAAGCATATATCCAATTCAGGATCGATATTTACAGGTAGGCTAGAATATTTCCCACAACATATTCCCATCTCTAAATTTAAAGACTGCAAGGATCTCAATTCCTCTCTTAAAAATATTTTTATGGAGCTCTGATGACTAGAAGACTATTTTCATTTACTCCTAATTTTTCATGAATGCTCGTATTAAGATAGGTGGACTGACTACCTAAGTCAAGTAGCCCACGTACAGGGATTATTTTATTGCCCTTCTTGATATTAAGGGAGAGAGTGGGTAGAATATTTTGACCCACTGATGAGGCTGCACCTGTATTTATACAGATATTATTTGAAGAGCCGTCGGCTTGACTATTATCCTCATTCGTGACTGATGTTGACGGGCGACTATCTTCTGAAAAGCCACCAGGCACGTTGCGATTATTTTGAAAGCATAAAGCTGTTATGTGGGATTTTTGACTACATTCGCCGTATGGGTGACTAAGTCCATACCTTTTGACAATTGACAGGACATTTGTTAGTGAAATGTTTTATGTTTGAGCAGTTGAAGCAGATGCGCAGCTCTTTACAGCGATTTCTCCAGCTTTCAGGAGATGAACATACTTCGCAAGAAATCATGCGATGATTTCTATTACAAAATTTATAATTTAAAGTAAATGAATTAGAGAATTTCTTAAACTCCAAACTCCTTTGATTACGTTGGATTCGTTTTTTGACTAGGAAGACTTCAGACTATCCCTTTTAAAGGAAACGTTTAAAGCTGAAAAATTAGCTGATTTACTCTCAAATGGAGCGCGATTAAGCTCAAATCCCTTTTTAGGGGCCGATTTACTCCTTCCCCACCCCTTCGCCATAGACTTAATTATTTTACCGTAATGTTCCAAGATTACATTAACGGAAGGATACTCATTTGGGTGGAACGAAAAAAGTGATATATTTTTTTCCTAAGCGTAGTAGTGCGGAAAAGTTGCCTTTTGATATGTATGTTTTTACCCTTAAAATTTGGGAAATATACGACAATTATTACCGGTGCCCCGAGAGGTTTGACTGTAATGTTTTTTTGAAAATATGCAACAATTTTCTAATACCATGACAGGAATTATAGTTGCCACTGGGGGCACTAATATTTAATATAATAGTATGTAAAATGTACGTTTTAGTGCATACATGTAACCACAAAAATTTGGTTAACCTATAAAAACTTGTTCAAATGCTCCAACAATTTCCGTTTATAATTCTTTAACATTTTCATAATGCACGAAACTATTTTTAACTCCCCACCACTGTTCCGAGCCTTTCTTATACGCATGCATAACTAATTCGCCTTCATTACTTTCATTTTTCATCATTGCGAGTCGAGCGTTAGTAACGGTAACACGTGTTTTATTGTTTAATTGTTTATTTGATCTATGTTAATCGTATAATACCATCGTTTGAATTTTTACGGCCTAAAATATGGCGTCCAAGATTTCAACTCCATCAGTTTTAAAGACTAGAAAAACTGTGAGTTGTATTGTTTTTGTTTGCCCAAGACAACTAAAAGACAGTGTTTTACCTACTTATGAAGACATAATAAAGTTTTTCCTTGTGGTTATGTAAAGTCTGAAATTAAAAGAAAACCATTCGTATAAAGGAGATCATTTCTTTAAAGCTGACCGAGTTATGGAATATGCTTTTATTCCTATAGTATCGCACAATCGGATTATGAAATTATTTAGACTTATGAGTACAGAAATCTTTTAAAACCATGTAAAGGGCAAAAAAAAAATGACAACAAGTATAAGTTAAAATTAAATTTATTCCAAAAAAATTCCCCCCAAAAAAGTTGTCTAATATTGCATGTAGCCTGTAAATTCAAATATTTTTCTACATGCAATAGTGAAAAATCCCGAAAAGTGTCTAAAGGAGAGTAATTGCTTCCTATTTACCAATGAACTGAAGGTTTTGAAGGTTTATCCCATGTGCAAGAGGGTGACAAATGTTTAAGATATCTTAAAAATTATCTCTTGGGGGAAAGCAGGATTTCACAAGCAGTAGAAGATTTTAAGAAATACTTAAAGTTTATTAAACTTAAGGAAAAGATTTGACACTGTAAGCATGAAGAAACTATGGTTGGAATTGTACCGTTCAAGATTTTGGTACACTTGGTGGTGACTTTTCATCAGGAGTTGGCACACATAGGGAATAATAAATTTCATTATACGGTTGGAGATCTTGTTTGTCATTATGCTATTTATAGAGTTGTAAGAAATGTGTGTATAACTTGTGAGGTTTGCCAGAGGTTCAAGATGAACCTATAGACGGAAGCAGCTCCTACTTTAAAGATAGAAACAACCTATCCTTTTCAACTCGTTGCTATGGATTGCGTAAATTTTTCGAAAACTAGTTGAGTAAACATCGCCTGTTTGGTGGCGGTGGATCACTTCAGCAAAAGGGTTTTTATTGAGGCTCTAAAAGACAAGAAGTCAGTTACGATTGCTAGAATTTTTGAAGAGTAATTCTTACAGTCAATGATCTGGATACCTAAACTGTTTTAACAAATAATGGAAGTAAATTTCAGTTGCGATTTCTTGAAGTATTGTTAATATTAATTCTATGTTGTTTTGAGGTTCTGTGGGCAGTGAGGGCGGAATTGGGGGCATCGATGTTTAAATTATAACTATTTTGGTAAGCTCTCCTGGGCAGATCATTTGTTTCTCCAATATATATATATCCGAGCAGTCACGACATGGTATTTTATAAATAAATTGCGTTTGTAAATTATTGGTTTTAGGAGGTTTGAATATTTTTTTAAAGGAATTGTGTTGTTTTTTGGTAACACAAATATTCTTAGGAAGATGTTTCTTATTGTAATGTTTTATGTCATAAGGTACTGGAAGATATGTGATGTTGTTTTTTTGGGAGAGAGGGGTTACTGTTATAAAATATTTTCTTTGCTTTTTTGTATGCTAGATTTATGTAATGTGAAGGATACTTGAGTTTAGAAAAGGTTGAGTAAAGAAATTTGGTTTCTGTTAGAAGATTAACAGAAGAACAAAGTCGGAGTGCTCTACGATAATGAGAAGTTAAAGTAGCTATTTTAGTGTTAAGTGAATATGTGGAAAACCAATGAATGTATGACAAAGAGAAAGTTGGTTTCCTATATACAGAATAAGAAAGATGTGATGAATTTTTCCAAGAAACTATTGTGTCGAGAAAAGGAATAGAAGAATTTTGTGAAAGTTCATAGGTGAAAGAAATGGGAGGATGTATATTGTTTATATATTGAAGAATATTATTTATATTGGCGTTTAAAGGAATTGCACAAAAAATGCGTCTACATAGCGGAACCATGTAGAGTTAGAAAGAGTTTTTGTGAAGTTATAAAGTAGTGTTCAATGAGCTCCATGAAATTGTTACTTAGAGTTGGCGATAGTAGGGAACCCATTGTTAAACCAGAAATTTGCTTGAAAAATAGATTATTGAAAATGGAAAAAGAATGGTCAAGTGTAAGAAGAATTAGTTTTTTAAAAGGTTAAAAGGATAGTTTAGTGATATATTATCTTCATGTAAATAGTTCTCAAGTAAGTTCAGTGTAAAAGAGACTGGTACCGAAGTGAAAAGAGAGGTGACGTCAAAGCTAAGAAATTGGTGTGTAGTAGGGTTAAGTGTTTGTGTTCGTTGTATTTGTTGTAGTGTTAGAAAGATGAGAAGTTCAAATTTTGGCCTATTAAAGGTGTAAGTTGTGAGGATAACCAAGAAGATAGTTTATAGATGACGCAGTTTGTATTAGAAATGATAGGTCGTAAGGAGTGATTGAGTTTATCTACTTTGGGAAGACCGTAAAATAAGCAAGATTAGTCATGTATGATTTATTTGTATTATAAATGCCAGGTGTTTGCGTGCAAATAAGTTTAAGATTTTTGTTAAAGTTGTTTTGAGAATTTTTGACGGGATTGTTATTAAGTTTTGAATAAGTATTTGTTTCAGAGAGAATGTTATTGCATTTATTTATGTAATTTATGTGGTCTATTACTACAATTTGGTTACCTTTATCGCTTTTCGTAATGATGATAATGTTGTTCTTCCTAAGATCAGATAAAGCTTTGTAGAATTTCATCAGAAGTTTGCTGTATTTATTACTGGTTATTAGTAAAACAACATAGAATTAATATTAAAGAAATTTCCGTCATGAAATATTGCAACAATGCCATTAAAAGGAAATTAATTGTGTCGATATATATTTATAATACTGGAAATTTCAAAAAAGTATTGCGTGATGTAAAATTAGACAAATTCCAAAATTCAATTCTTCTAGATTCATACTACTTGAAGGACATCAAGATGGAAAATAACAACCAACTATAAAATTTATTTGAAATTTATTATAATTTGTCCTTGTCATAAAACTGTCAGTTCCTAATTTTCACATTCTGAAAGAAGCCCATTGGATTTGTCATGGATAAAAGCTAAATTAAGTGAAAATAAAAATTTTAACTGTTCTTTCTTAAGAAATTTTTTAAAGATTTGCTATGTGTTATTAAATAATATTAAAATCATGTCCAATAGCCAAAGGTTCGATATCCTATATATATATATATATATATATATATATATATAGTATAGTATATATATAGTAGTTATGAGTATATATATATATATATATATATATAGCAGCAGTTATATATATATATATATATATATATATATATATATATATATATTTAATAGCTAGTATCACCAAAACGAATTTAAACATTTTAAATAATTCTTGTCAGTTTGACTAGTTTCAAGCAAGAATGGCCTCTTCCCCCCATTTTCGCGCTTTCATAATATAATGATAAATTTCAAATAAAAATATTATATAACATCAATAATAATTAAAATAATATAAAGTTAAAATAAAATAAATCATATAGATAAATTAATGGTTACAATATTATGCAGTAAAAGAGTTCTTAATTAAACAAAAATCTCACTTCAGTATTAAAAGACTGCTAAAATTTAGATTTCATTTAAGGTCGGCTTTGAGATGTGCCAAATATATGATATACAGTATAGATATTGGTTGGCGCTGGTTGGTTGGTTATATGGTAGCAAGAGCAGCAGCAGCAAAGATATATATGTTATTGCTATATATATTATATATATATATATATATTAAGTTATATTATATATATATATATATATATATATATATATATATATATATATATATATATATATATATATATATTTGTGTGTGTGTGTGTGTGTATATCAGTAGAAATACCACCTCTCTAACTCTAAGCCTAACCTTTTGCTCTTGTCTAAGACACAAATGGTTAAGAATTCATCCTCCAACTTGTCTTTTAATATATCCAACTATAACTTATTTCTATTTCCGTCTGGAGGGTGAAGTATGTGCCTATGTAAACAATTATACCTCCTGTAACACGTCTCTTGAAAATCTTGAATCTCCTAACTTTAATGTTCTGTGGATTACAACTTAATCACTTCACTATAGTAGTCTTGTAAAGCCTGCTACTGTTCTAGTAACAGAACAGATTTCCATGCCTTTTATTTGAATATCTTACTACTTCCCTCGAGACTATTATATCTACTCACCCAAATACTGAAGTCCTCTATTTATGGATTTCAATATACACAACACTGAATGGTTGGGGTCCTCCGATGATAATTTAAGGGGGGAGGAGGGAACCGAATATTCAGCAAATTCTTATGATTGGAGCAACTAAATTATGGAATACTCACATTCCTATCATCGCCAATTCTTGAACATCCGGCACATTCGAATGGTGTTTCAACGACTAGTCGTTCTTCTAGATGATAAGCAACTCGTCTATTGGTAAAGATTTTGACACAACCTTATATCTCTTAATTTTAATACTATCTCTCCAACAGCTCCATTCATCCCTATGCATACTTTCTGGAATGACGGCTTTGACTCTTCGGCTTCGGCTTCCGCTGATAATGTGGGAAATGCAATCGTTGATGGTAGGAATAGGTTCGTTCTCTCTTGTCGCGATAAGTCTTTCTCTCGGTCAAAATACTGGTTGACGGTTGTTCTCTAGCGTTTCGGATAGGAGACAGTGGGTATGTGGGAGTTGAAATTATCGTTTCTTATCAACTCTCGGTAATTTCATTCACACTGAAATGTTGAAAATACTCTTAGACGAGCAGCGACTTTCATTAAACGAAAAGTGAGCTGACCTCTTTGGTTCTCCTAATGACAAATCCCTCTTTCCTTTTGCTAAAAATATCCCTAACAACTTCTGTAAATCTGAATTTTCTCCTCTTGTTCGCTCTGGTGTTCTGCTGCTATACTCCAACGGAAAGCGAATCTCTTTTGCTCCTATGTTTCTTTCATCTACCTGGAGGATCCGGATTTCTCATTCTCCTTGCATCTCAGGTGTACAAGCATATACCTGGATTGGAGTTAGAGTAAGGTGCATGAGCTCTGAATTATGAAGTTGGCCAGGCGGGTGGGCTGGATAGAGATATATACGGAGTTCTAGTGAGAATGTGCTTCGAGTTGGAGCCAACCCCTTGTTTAAATCCTATATTCTCAGCTCAATACTTTTCCCTCAGTGTTGGAGATGCTCATATGTTCAACCTTTCCGGAGAAAGGTAGTACTCTGATCCTCTGAATATTCGCCTATAGTCTTTACTGTGTATTCTATCTAATCTTTGAAACCTTCTCACTCTCATTTGCTTAGAGAGTATCTGGATTTATTTCTCTTCTTTTCCGGATAAGTAGCGCTTTCGCCCGATTTAGGTCTACTAGTGATTTACTTTCTATCTAACCGACTTATGGTTTTTGCGCCGTTAGGAATACTGAGAATGTGTTTTGATGCTGCTGACATATCACAAGCATTGACCGGGTGTGGCACGTGTATGCTTTTCCAAGCTCCTTTTGAGATCTCCGTCTCTTTTTTGGTTATTATTGTCTAGCTTTCACCTTTCCAATACGCTCATATATGCTGTTGTCAATGGGACTATTCTTTCTGTCATAGTGGTATTGACTTGGGGTCATACCGCTTCTATTTATCCTACTTTCATTACGATATTCTACCTGCCATTGCTCAATCTATCCACTCATATGCGATGACTCGACCCTAATAATTTCACTATTTTCAAATTTTCTCAGTACAAGTTAACCCAATTAACTTTCCGATTCTTTTGCTGTCTGGATAGAATTTTTCGGTGGGGTCATCTCAACCTATAATTACTTCTTTAAAAATCACTTTTATTATATCGGCCTCTTCTAAATAAATTCTAATTCCTATCTTTTTGAACAGTTTCTTGTCTCTGCCTGTTGAGTAATATAAGAACATCTTGGCTTATCATAAACAAAAATGTTTTGAAACCTCATCAGAGTGCTGCTAGTTCGACTAGAGAAACCTGGTGTTTCTGTTAAACTTCGAGCTTTTTTTCTTCTTCTCAGGTACTCCAGCTATATAAGGGTTTTCATT
>JABUQX010032147.1:35000-37500 GCA_015478945.1 Trachelipus rathkii
AGTCTCATTACAAACATATCTTCCCTTAATTTGTAATAAACAGCTTTGGATGTTCACCACTATAGAGGGGTTATTTCTTCTACGTTCTAAGCCCGGTGGACGATCAAGTAATCGATCACAGAACTCAATCAATATTTTGTAAATAACAGTTTTTTTGAGTATGTCCACCGCTTAGAGGTTATTTCTACCATTCTAAGCCGTGACATCATCGAGTCACACTACATTAATATTTGTAATAACAGTTTTTAGTGTTCAACCGTTTAGAAGGTTATTATAGGCTTTCTTAAGGGCCGGTGACCTCATCTTCCCCTAACTATAGCTTGAGTTGCCTTGAGTGGACTGTGTAAGTCTTGCTAGTCGGTGTTCTTTGAGTCTTCTTCTTTTCTTCTTATCTTCTTCTTGTTTTCTTCTCTTTTTCTTTCTACATCATTCTTCTTCTTCTTCTTCTTCTTCTTCTTCTTCTTCTTCTTCTTCTTCTTCTTCTTCTTCTTCTTCTTCTTCTTCTTTCTTACTTCTTCTGTTCTTTTTTCTTTCTTTCTTCTTCCTTCTTCTTATTATTTATTATTATTATTATTATTAATTATTATTATTATTCAATTATTATTATTATTATTATTATTATTATTATTATTTTATTTTATTATTATTATTATTATTATTATTATTATTATTATGTATTATTATTATTGATTATTATTATTATTATTATTATTATTCATTATTATTAATATTATATTATTTGTTATTGTTATTATTTTTTATTGTTATTATTATTATATTATTCTTATTTCGTTTTCATGATAATTATAATTATTCTTGTTTTCTCCTACTTATTGTTATTGTTATTGTTATTGTTATTGTTATTGTTATTGTTATTGTTATTGTTATTGTTATTTGTTATTTGTTATTTGTTACTTGTTACTTGTTACTTGTTACTTGTTACTTGTTACTTGTTACTTGTTACTTGTTACTTGTTATTTGTTATTATTATGAATTATTATTATTATTTCAATTATTAACTATTACTATTAATAATACTCTTAATTCTCATATTATTATTATTATTATTATTATTATTATGTATTATTTTATTATTATTATTATTTTATTATTATTCATTATTAATTATTATTATTATTATTATATTATTATTATTAATTATTATTATTATTATTATTCATTTATTATTTATATTAAGTAATTTATTATTATTATTATATTATTATTTTATTATTTTATTATCAATCAATCAATCATCATCATCCATCATCAATCATCCGTCGCCGCCGCCGCCGCCACCACCGATACCAACACTCATCATCATCATCATCATCATCCATCATCAATCATCAATCATAATCATCATCAGTCATCATCAATCACACATTAATATCATCATCACATCATCATCAATCATCATCATCATCCATCATCATCATCATGCATCATCATCATCATCATCATCAGTAGTAGAGTAGTTAGTAGTAGTAGTAGTAGATAGTAGTAGTAGTAGTAGTAGTAGTAGTAGTAGTAGTTGTAAGTCGTTGTTCAACTATTATATTTAAATATTTTTTTATTTATTATTATTATTAATTTATTATTATTATTATTATCTATTAATTATTAATTATTATATTATTATTATTTATTATTTATTATTATTTTATTAAGAAATGTTATTGTTTTCATTTTATTATATATATTTTTATCCTTATCTTGCATCTCAAATCTATGGTTTTTATTTTCACTCTATTTATAAATATTATTATTATTATTTTATTTATTATTATTATTATTATTATTATTATTATTATTGTTATTGTTATTGTTATTGTTATTGTTATTGTTATTGTTATTGTTATTGTTATTGTTATTGTTATTGTTATTGTTATTGTTATTGTTATTGTTATTGCTGTTGTTGTTGTTGTTGTTGTTGTGTGTTGTTGTTTGTTGTTATTATTATTATTATATTATTATTATTATTTTTTTATTATTAATTCATTATATTATTTTTATTATTTTTATTATTATTACTATTATTATTTATTATTATTATTACTTTTTTGTTGTTGTTGTTATTATTATTATTATTATTATTATTATTATTATTATTATTATTATTATTATTATTATTATTTATTATTTTTATTATTATTATTATTTCAATTAATTTTTCTTTCTTATTACTATAATTATTAGAATTGCTTAGATATTCTAGTAAATCCTTACAATGCACGCAATCTTAGAACTCGAGTTAAAGCAGCAAGAACACTGCTATTATTAGTCATAAAAGGGACGCAAAAACTCTAATTACTTTTAAACTATTTTTAAAGGTACTGTTTTTACACTCTTCAAATTAACCTCAAAAGTTTATAGCATCCGTTTGTATTTGCTTGGTAGTTATAATAATATTTCAATCCCCCCCCTAGAAATTGTTTACAATCCCCCCCCCTCACTCCCCTCACTAGAAGTTATTTACAAACTTGCTATCATAATTTGT
>JABUQX010032147.1:42500-47500 GCA_015478945.1 Trachelipus rathkii
TAATAATAATAACTACATATTACAATAATAGCTACATTTTACAAAAGTAAAATCGCTGAATTTGCTATTTATTAATATTTATTTACATAATAGGCTTTTATATTTTTAGCAAAAGACTTAATAAAGTTTTCGGTTTTAATGTCTTGTAGCACTGAGTTGTAAAGTTTTGATGCTTTGTAGCTGACGCATTGAGTGCTTTTTCTAGTCTACAGAATGGAGCGTTTATGTAAGTATTATTTCGAAAATTAATTCGATTTACTTGGTGTGAGCAAAATTTTGCTAGCAAGAAGTAGCAGGCATTGCTATGGATAATTTTATGTATTTCGTTTAGTATTGATATATTGAGTAAGTCTGTAAACTGCAATATCTCTAATTTTTTGAACAAGGGTTGTGTATGGCTATAAAATCTCTTATATTGCTAGTGAAGGAGCGAATAAAACGCTTTATATATCAATCTAGAGATGAATTACTCATTTAACTTGTGGTCTTCCCGTAAGATAGAGAGACCAGTTTGTAAATGGGGGTGTATCAGATGCATATTATATATTTCAAAGAATAAAAATGAGGTAAGTTATTTATTTATTTTATAGCACAGCACACCCAAAAATAATGATAATAAATATCGTCCCTGCTAACTAAGGTTGAATTGTGTTTCTTTAAAGTCAGTTTGTCAATCGATTGTTATTCCAAGTATTTAAAAATTTGAGCCTTATGCATTCTAACCTTCTTTCTTTTATTTCTATGGATAATTTTATGTATTTCGTTTAGTATTGATATATTGAGTAAGTCTGTAAACTGCAATATCTCTAATTTTTTGAACAAGGGTTGTGTATGGCTATAAAAATCTCTTATATTGCTAGTGAGGCGAATAAAACGCTTTCAAATTACAATTGCAGGATGAATTACTCATTTACTTGTGGTTTCGTAGATAGGAAGACAGTATTGTAAATGGGGGTGTATCAATGCATATTATATATTTTCAAGAATAAAATGAGGTACATTATTTATTTATTTTATAAGCACATACATGTATCTATCCAGTCTGCTAACTAGGTTGATATTGTGTTCTTTAAATGTCAGTTTGTCATCGATTATTATTCCAAGTATTTAAAAATTTGAAGCCTTATGCAGTTCTACTTCTTTTATTTTGATATTGAAATTGTCAATTAAGTTTTTGCTAAAAATAATATAAGATGTTTTATTTAAATTTAGAGACAGCTTTCATTGGTTTTGCTAGGGTGTCTACTGCTTTACGAGAGAGACTCGGCATTTTTTTCATTCATTCAGATAGAGGTATCATCAGCAAAAGACACTGAAAGGTGGCATGTGAGTTGAACTGATCATTAGTATATAGCGTAAATAGAAACGGTCCAAGAATTGAGCCCTGGGGTACGCCAGTTAATGTTTGAAGTGTGATTGAATGTTTTTCCCTTAGTTTTATGTTTTGAGATCTCTCCTTTAAGTAGTTTTAAACCATTGTAAGCTTGTCCCCTCATTGTCCCTTTTGTTCATTTTACTTAATTGTATGTCATAATCAATCATGCCAAAAACCTTTGTGAAATCTAATGATAGTAGCAGGGAGGAGTCCTTATTTTCTATATTTCTAAAAAGTTTTTCAGTTAAACAAATGAGTGGATCAGAAGATGAGCGTCCTTCTCTAAATCCAAATTGTAAGTCGCTGAGAATATTGCTTGATCTAAAATATTCTGTTAACTGATTAAAAATTATTTTTTCAAATATTTCCATAGAAACAAAACTTTTAATTAAGTTATCAAATCACCCATCCTTGTATGAAAATATTATAAGTTCGCAGAAGAAAAGGAAAGAAGAATTGATCTTCTTTTCAAGTAGTTTTTTGAGTTGGTAATACATTTGTATCCCATTTTCATATATATATATATATATATATATATATATATATATATATATATATATATATATATATATATATATAAAAAATATTTTTTTTTTTTTTTATAAATTTTTATATTTTAATATATATATATATATATAACATTTAATTATTTTGAAGTGCCTCCCCATGTTTTCGGTTTCACGACCGCTAACAGTATATATATCATATATATATATATATATATATATATATATATATATATATATATATATATATCTATCTATATATATATATATATATATATATATATATATATATATATATATATATATATATATATATATATATAGGTATATATATATATACACGTACTTGTTCATATTTTCTAAAAACATTGAAACATTTATACATGCAACGCATTCAAGAGTTTTTATTTTGCAATCTCTCTCTCTCTCTCTCTCTCTCTCTCTCTCTCTCTCTCTCTCTCTCTCTCTCTCTCTCTCCCTCTCTCTCTCTCTCTCTTTCTCTCTCTCTCTCTCTCTCTCTCTCTCTCTCTCTCTCTCTCTCTCTCTCTCTCTCTCTCTCTCTCTCTCAATAAAGTCAAATGAAAATTTGTCCTGCAATAAAATAAGACCCTTTAAGAACTACACCCAAATTAACTAATTTTATTATCCATCATTAAATTCCTATAAACGGAAATTGTATACCTTGATAAAAGCCATATTCATATTACTTAAATTTTACTAATAATTATTATCTGTAACTATCTGTTCTTATTATAGGTTAAACAGTTATTTTTTTTACATACCTGAAAATTCATTTATAATGTAAATAGCAGTTAAAGATAATATCTTTTTTGGTGCGTTAAGAATTATTTGTAACAGTAACTTTTGTTGTTACTGTTACAATTTGTAACACTAACGGTAATTGTAACTTTTGTAGTTATTGTTAATATTCCTAAAGGGATTTTGGAAATTACTGTTATTTCTAAGTAATAGAAATTGTACCATCTTAATTGTTATACTAACAGCAGTAATGGTATTTTCATATTTGTTACTATTAACAGTAATTGAAACTTATGTTACTAATGTTACTATATTCAAAACAGTAACTCTAAGAATTTAGTAGTTAACATATATTATATCTGATAATACTTTTGTGATTAATATATTGTCAAGTAAATCTGACGTTATTTTGTTTATAAAAAAAAAACAATTAGTAACTATAAGAATAATATTATTTATTATATCTAAATACCTGTGAGAAGATGATAGGGTCAAGGATTCCATCTACATATAAGGGTGAAAATATTTTAATTCTGTATTGATATTATGAATCAAGGCAACCATATTTAAAAAAAAAATCAGAAAATCAAAAAAAAAAAAAAAAAAATGGAGTTTATTATCATTGATCATCGAGACTTTTAAAGATTTGTTTTTTAAATGCAATGAAAAGTGGAGGTCAGTCTTTAAGAATATTTATATAGGAATTAAAAGAAGTTTTTTGATTCATTTGGATAAATTTTATGTAAAATTTTCTGGCACATTAAACTGCCAAATATGGAAGCAAATACTCACAGATGGAAAGATCCAAACTAAAGTATAAGTGAATTGCCGATAAATAAAAGAGAATGAAACTCAAAAATAAAAAGAGAGAGAGAGAGAGAGAGAGAGAGAGAGAGAGAGAGAGAGAGAGAGAGAGAGAAAAAAAGAAAAGAAAAAGAAGAAGAAAAAAAAAGAGAGAGAGGAAAGAGAGAGAGAGAGAGAGAGAGAGAGAGAGAGAGAGAGAGAGATAATATGCCAAATATGCACTAGCGGTAAAATATATTGGCATAAGAAAGGGAGATAAAGCGAAACATATAAAAAGAAAGAGGAAGGGAAAAAGAAGGAGAAGGAGAAAGAGAAGGAGAAGGAGAAGGAGAATGAGAAAGTAGGAATGGTGTTTATAGAACTAAATGTATATTAAAAAAAAGACTGAGAGAAAGGAAGGTGAAAAATAAAATATATGACCAAATATAGATAGCAAAAGAATGAATATATAAGATGAAAAGAAGAAAAAAAAAGATACAAAAAAAATGAGAAAGAAGATCTAAAAATAGATAAAACATAAATAATTTTCTATTAAAGTAACACATTTAAAACACACAATAAACCAGATTCCATTTAAAGATTCCTTGGAGATTCCATAATGAAGATTCGTATTTTTATATATATAAATATAACTAAACCAGATTCTATATTTTAAAGATTCCTTTACCACATAAGAAGATTTTTTAGATCATCGAAAGAGTAAACCAGATTTGAAGATTCCTTCTTTATCTAATACGAAAAATTTTTAAATCGATCGAAGTAGTAAAAATTCTCATCAATTTTAGATAAAGAAGTGACTTTGGATTTTCAAATATGAGAATGCTTTAATTTTTACGAATATTTTTACCTTGTTTTTACTAAATAATTGTTTTTAAGTTCTCATTCTTTGGCAACTTTCCTTTCTAGTTTAAAGAATTCACCTTTTAATTTAGAAGATTTGTAATATATATATATATATATATATATATATATATATATATATATATATATATATATATATATATATATATATATATATATATATATATATAAGTAATAATATAATAATATAAGTATGTAACTCAATAATATGTAATAATAATAATATAATAATGTAATAATATAATAATAATAATAATAATATATATATAATAATAATAATATAATAATAATCTTTATATAATATATAATAATAAATATATATAATATATGTATATATACATTTAAGTAATAATAATAATAATAATAATAATAATAATAATAATAATAATATATATATTTATTATATAAAAATTATATAGATATATATGTATAGTAATAATTTGTATATATATATAGATATATAAATATAATAATAATAATATAATAATAATAATAATAATAATAATATATATATATAAGAATTAATAATAATAATAATATGTATATATATATAATATATATATAATAATAATAATAATAATAATAATAATAATAATAAAATATACAGATATATAAAAATATGTACAAAATATATATATATATGTATAATATGTAATATATATATATATATATATATATATATATATATATATATA
>JABUQX010032149.1:5000-50000 GCA_015478945.1 Trachelipus rathkii
CATCGGGTGAGTTGAACTGTATTTGTTGTAGTAGTTTTGTTACCACTGTATTTTTCTCAATATATATATATATATTTCGAGTTTTAGCCACAATCTAATAAGATAATTGTGTTATCAGGGTGCGGGAAGGGGGAGCCAACTTAAATGCAGCCCACCAACCTCTTTTTCCAACCTCCTCCCTTATTGAAAGATATTTTACAATGGATTATATACTTTTTGCACTAGTATTGAAATTCAAATATAGGAAGGTTGTGCTTGAGAAACATCAATTTTTCTGCCTTTTTTGCTGAGAGTCTGTTTCTCTTTTCATCATATATTATCCCAGCATTGCTAAATACTCTCTCACTTGGAACACAAGTTGGGGGACAGGGCAAGTATTTCCTTGCAAGTGTACTTAGCGTGGGTTAACATTTTGCTTAACTTTTCACCAACTGTTTGGACCATCATTTGTATCTAGTCGTTTTTCTTGGTGATTCTTTTTTTTTTGGTTTTTCTTTTTTCAATAATTTGAATTACATCTTTTGGTAATGCATGTATTTTTTCATGACTACTGGACTGTAGAAATTCTTCCAGTGAATCTGAAATTGATTTACTTGTAGAAGGTGTTGGTTTGATAGATTTGGTTTTTATCATTTAATAGGGATATAGTTTTTCAACTGCAAACCAAAGTGACGATTTAACTTGCTCTAGTATTGTGTTACAAAATACTTGCCTTTATAACGGGGATCTAAGTAAGTTGCAATAGTATAAAGGCCATCGATTTCCACAGAACTAAAGTGTTTTTCTAGCTCTAGTTTTATTACATCTTTCATTCATTTTAAACCGTCATCATTTTCAATCGAAGATGGTTCAAAATGCTTCCTTAGCGTTGAGATTAATGGTATTACATCGGAGAAAAAAGCTGTGGAAACGCTGATTTTTTTTGGTAATTTCTTCAAATGGTTTCAATAGCTTAATGAAGTGTGAAATGATGTCATTTGCACATTAGTAAGAATGTTAACTTTGGAATACGAACTGGAGTACAAAGCAAGAGGTTATTAGAATACCATTCTTTCCATCATATGAAGTGTACTATTCCAGCGAGATGTGTTGGAACGTCATTGATAACAGTAAAAGTATGGAATATCAAGCCGTTTTGGAACTTCTTCAACTCATTTTCAGTTTCATTTCCATTTCAGATTCATCTTAAATATTTTTATCATAAAATTCTTTATCAAATCTTGCCAATAAACATCCGCGCAACATCCGCAGGGCAAAGCGCGGATGCGGATGCGGATGCGGATCTTTAATAATTTGCGGATGCTCCGCAGATGCGGATGCGGATGTTACCTGCATCACTAATATATATATATATATATATATATATATATGCTCTCTCTTCTATATATATATATATATATATATATATATATATATATATATATATATATATGATTTCATAAGGGGGTGTGAAAATCCCCTTCCTTTTCTTTTTTTTTGTTGTTTTTAAGTGTTTCCATTTGAGAAGGAGTTTTGGAGAAGAGTTTTATTATTATGGATATTATAGTTATTCTTCCTCCCTCGTTCATTATATTTGCTTCATTTATGGAAAATAATGTAATCCCAACATTTAATTACTAATTCTTTATATCTTCTTCCATTTTAGACTAATGTTTTTTCCTAGATAATTATTAAAATTACTTATGTTTGTTTATGGAATGGAAAATATGTGTGTCCAAAGTCTATTTTTTAATATTAATAAAGACACAAAACCCCAGTCCATCGTCGTATGTTTAATGAAGACATATTAACTATCTAACAAGGTCAGTTATTAAAATGACTTATATATATTATTATTATAGTATTAAGTTAAAATAATGCAATGCTAAAAAAAGATTTTAAATAGGTTAATAAATAAATAACGAGTTCCCAATATTCCAGTTGCTCCCGCGCTGTATCTTCGATCCCAGTCAATTCTTGCAGTTTCCTTATTATATATAGAACCCCTCCCAGTACGGCTTACCAGACCAGGGTATGTATGACCTAAAATAAAAGACAAAATTTAATATTAAGTTTATGATTTACAATGAATAAAATATTTAATTAAAAATAATAAAAATGAAAACTGGTGAAATCATAACTCACATTGTGTTTTATGTTTTCCCCAGGGTTCTATTTCTGGACAGAAATACTGTTCTATTTCTTGGAGAGATTTTCTATTTCTTGGCAGAAAAACTTTTCTATTATCTAGACATATTATGTGGAGAGATCTCGTTGACGAAGTTTCTATCTGCTAATGCTGACCCTTGTGAAAAAGCTTCCTAACCATTATTCCTCTGTTGAGGATTTTGTTACCCAAAAACGTTGGACCTTTCCCGAAAATTACCCAACGCTTCCCAACTCGTGGTGTCATGTTAATCTAATTGTGAAACGTGGAAAAAGTTAAGTGAAGCCACATCTACTGTAATAAAAACATTGAAGTTCTTCTAAAAACTTATCAATCAATTACTTTGCGATATTTACTTAGAAATTAAGCTAATCTTTTTACTGTTCATAAATTGTGTATTAATTAAGAATATTTTTCCCATTCATTTAATCCCTTGTTCTCGAACGGTCTATTTCATTGTTAAATTTCATAACACGAGTACTAACCCCCTGAGTTTCATATTAACTAGGGTGTCGTTCGATGCATATTTGAATAACTGTATTGGATGAAGATTCATGATTATAGTGTAAATGTAAATTGTCTAAAAGTGTTGTAAATATTAATTAATTAAAAATTGAAAACAAACTAGTGTGTTATTAACCCCCTTCTAAGTCAACTTAATAGTATGTATGTAAAGGCGAAAGAAATGTTTGGATGAGCCGCTCACCTTCGAAAAGTCTACCTAGGGTGACGTGATGACTGAGAGACTAGGTCCCAGTGACATCTACCCCCGTAAGCGAAGCCTTGACGGGTAAAGAAGAGGGGTATCGGAAGTAATACTGTCTGCTGCTCTTCTCTTATTATATGGTTCAGGTAATACCTATTTATTTGTTACCTGACTTGAAAATATCCTTCATAGAATTTCATTCTTAAAATTGATTACTAGAGATACCTAAAAATACTTTTGTTAGATTAATTATCGGTATATTAACATTAATCAAGTATATATATATATAAATATCTTTATATATATATATATATATATAATATATATATATATATATATATATATATATATATATATATATATATATATATATATATATATATATATATATATATATATATATATATATATAGGGTAGTACTTGCTAGATTGGTGATCCGTATTTCTAGACCATTCTACAAATATTGGTGATCCTGGAATTACTCTCCCTTACATAGCCTCATTAAATGGCGCCCGAACAGGGACCTGTGTTCTTGTCCGTCGCGTTGCATTTTTTGAGTAGGTTTGTGACTTGGTTCACACTTTCGTCTCTTGGATTTTCTGTAATCCGCTGGTTTTCAGTATGAATGAAAAATTTCCAACCGTTCGAGAAAAATATAGAAATATTGTCCTTTGTTTCCCTTCAATATTTAATTAAAATCTTGGCTGATACTCATAATAAAGACACTGCTGATCCAAAAGGACATATCAAACCTTGAAAAATTAAAGAAATAAATTAATCAAAAAATGCAAAAACACGAAGCACATATGTTTGCTTCCCCAGTCGTTGATCATACCCGTAATAGTTATTCGCCTGAGAGACACAGGGGAATAAATCTATTGCAACGACATGACGTCATTAGCCCCGTAAAAAGATTATTGAATCACCCTAAAGCTCCTAGTTTTTCAAGAATCCCTAGACATAATAATGTTCCTTTGTATTCTCAGCATAATCCTCAGTATACTGATTCATCTGCCCAGAAAGTACAGTATCAATTAAAAATCATACAAGAAATATCATATCTTTTAAATCAGTTAACTGTTGTAAGTTTAAAGGATACGCAAATCAGTCATGCTGAATATCCTAACCATCATAATTGGAACAGTAGGAATAATATCTATTCCGCTAAACATCAACGTAGCTCGTCTCCTAAGTCGGAGAAGAGTACATATTACTATAACAAGAATTTCAGTAAATGGAATAATGTGCAGTCGTTGAATAATCCAACCTTTGGTTATGACAGGTCTTATTGTACAAAAGTCCCACGAAATATGAACGTTGATCATTATGACAGAGTATGTGACTATTGCAACAAGGTGGGCCATGGTATAAAAGAATGCTACAAATACCTCGGTATTTGTAGTTATTGCAAACAAGAAGGTCATAAAATAGCTGAATGTAGAAAACGTCCTATTCCTTTGTTTCCCCCTCAGAATAGTCGTAGTTCTAGTATAGTTTGCTTGTTTTGCAAGAAAATGCATCTTGGGGTGAATTGTTTACTAAAAGTTCAAAAACAGGATGAGAGAAATGATACGTATACTTCTAGTAATAGTTCCCGTTCATTGCCTCCTCGTCTTCCTCGTAAAACTGTGAAATCTTGTGAAAATTGTGGTCTGTCGCATTTGCAAGGTAAATGTTTGGGTAACGTGGGAAAATCTTATTTACCAGAACCATTGGTCGATCGTAAAACTCCCATGGTAATACATACACCAGTGGAAGAACCTAAACAGCTTACACACGTGGAGAAAAATAACTCCGTTGAAATAATTATTCAGTCTACCTCCCCAGAAGTGAAAAACTTGGAAAAACCGATATTAAATGAATTATCCGTTCCTAATGTTCTTAGTGTAAAAGAATTGAATAGTAGCACTGAAAGTTTGTGTCTTTTGGATGCCATTAATCATAGTGTACAAAGTATAAATGAATCCGTTAATAGTCATGAAAGCCATTGTGTTTTAAATGCCTCTGATCCTGTTGTAAAAGGCATAAATGAATTACTTACTAGTAATGAAAGCCAGTCTTTTTTAAATGTTAACGATTCTCATGTTCAATAGTAATAAAGACGTAGTCGCTGATGAAATGAAAAGTCAAGTGCCTTTTAGATGAAAAATCACTATTAAACAAATATAGGTCAAAGCCTTCGTCTGTCCAACCTGTTGATAATACTTTAGAATATAAATTTCCTTTATTCCCGTTGCTAAAAGTTGGAAAGAAAAATTCTTTGAAAAATTCAGTAAATCACCCTTGGTACAACGTAAGAAGCAATAAACCCTATCTCATTCAGCCCATGCACAATATCACTTGAATCACAGATTGCGTGTAGTGGCAAGTGGATTGCGATAAAGGAAAAATCTGGTTTTCTTTGCATAGTTCCCGTCGCTGTAATCCAAATAGTCATAACTACTATAGTTGCTTTGTTGACAGTGGAACTGGAACTAGCTTAATAAGTAAAGAATTTGTTTCAGACTGTTTTAAAGACGTAAATTTGTTACCGTCCATTGACTTAGGAATTAAAGAAATCAAGGGATTACATCGAAATCAAACAATAACCGTTGATCATTATATAAAAATGAAATTATTTTTCCCTAAAACTAATTTTGTCACAAAACCCATCGTTTTTGTTTTATTACCATCAGAATTCCTGCCTGAATTAATAGTATTAGGAGCTGTTGCCCTGAGAGAAAATGGGCTGATGCCTTATATGTCTACTATGAAATTAGTACGGAGAATAGGTTCTAAAATAGAACCAATATCGGTAGACCCAAAGACCTTAACCTCCCCATATTCTCGATATTGGGATCTTACTTCCTTTTCAAGGTGCTCTTAACATTGAAGAGGAATTCTGTGATTATATCATATCTTATACAATTGAAAAAATATTTTTGCCGCTAAAATATCTTTGGCATCTCTCTCACTAGTTTCCTTTTCTATCTCTTTTCCTGCCTCTTCTACCATCTTCTGGGTTTTTGGGAATCCGGAGGGAAGGGGGGACTTGGGATATAAATAAAACTGAAATGTATACTCATAAATAAAACATGAAATGCATAATGATTATATTATATTTATATAGGCCTGATATATTGATAGGTTGTCCACACTTTGGATAGCTTATTCTTAGATAGGTACTGTCTTGCAGAATAATAAATTGTCTAGTATCTTTATAGCCTAAATTTGATAATATGCCCCATGATATATTTAAATTTTTCTATGAATTTAAAATTTTATAAAATTTATTTACTAATATATATTTAATCAAAAGTTTCTTACAGATGCAGATTTATTTTGTACATAATTAAAACCTGAACTAATGCGGTTAAGTTTTTCAGATCGTTGTGGTGTGATGACCTAGTGTCTCATTTATCCCACACCGCCCGTCAAAAAAAAAAAACGTAGACTATATTTTTTTTATTTTTTTTTTTTGATTAAAAGTCGAGTGGTTTTCGTAGTGTATAACTTTAAGAGTGAAAAACGCTTTTTTTTTGTGAAGTGAAGGGAAAAACAATAAGATTTGAAAAATGTCCGTAAAGGAGTCTGCATTGTAATTTTTTTTGTTTTTTTTGTAAATAAGTCCTTACTAACCACATTATGGCCAGTGCAAAAGTATTTGTGGTCCCATTTTATTGTCCCATACTTTGATATTGCATAATTTCATTTCGTTCGAGAACTCTTACGAACCTCTCACTATTTCGGAACTCTACCCTTGGTCGTTGTATACAATTTAATTGATCAATATGCTATATTGTATAAAGACGAGCGTGTGAGAAGACGAGAAAGCTCACTGCTGAGTGGTGTGCCTCGTCTGACTATTGTGTGGGCGTTGTGATTATGCTGGATGTGTGATGGATTGAGAGGTTTGAGTGTGATACGGATAGTACTGATGTTCTCGTTTTTCCATATTGCTCTTGTCTTCATCATCTTGTTCGTGTTCTATGAGGTTTTATTTATATATGATAGTGCTATTGGTGTCATGTGCAGGTCCGATGCTATTCTAGGGCGACGATAGCTGCGTAGTTTGTGGTGTGAGGAATAGAGTAGTATTGTTGTGATATTATGTGTTAAGTATGGTGATAGAGCGATGAGGTTTGAATAGTTATTGGTCTTCCTCCCTCGTTCATTTATGAATTTGGAGTTCATTAGAGTGAGTGAATGTACTATATGTGTAGATTCGGCTCTCCAACATGGTTAATTACTCAATTACGTGTTATAGTCACATGCTTTTCCTATTCTGAGACTATATGTAGTGATGATTTTATCAGCGATGTATAGCATAATTATTATTATAGTGCTATGTTGTATACCCTAACACAGTAAATTTCCGACGGGGGTAATGAAAGCCGAGTATGATGAGTTGATCCTAGAGTAAGTCTATTTTTTTAATATTAATGAAATGACACATGTAAAGCCATCTATCGTATGCGCGCTGAGTCGTCGCGTATTTATAATGAAGACACGGCGCTGCATATTTGTCAGAGTGCGTATTCTGATAGTGCTTATGCTTTATTCAGTTAGCAGTGGGACATTATAGTCTATGTTATTTATTATGATAGCTTATGTGACTTATTCGCGGTTTATGTAGGTGACTGATAATGTTAAATATATTGTCAGCTTTGCAAGTGCTCTTGATAATTTAAAAAAAAAGATTTTAAATAGGTTATAAATAAAAAAATACTTTTCATATTCTCAGTTGCTCCAGCTGTATCTTCGAGTCCCAGTCATTTTGCCAGTTTCTATTATATATAAGGAACGCCTCCCAGTTACGGCTACCAGAATTAAATGTAAGACTAAAATAAAATTTAATTATTCAACGTTTATGATATTATAATGAAATATAAATTATTAATTAAAAATATAAAAATGAAAAACTGGTGAAATGCATACACTCACATTGTAGTTTTATGTTTCCCCAGGGTTTCTATATTTTTGGACATGAATAACTGATTTGGCGTATACGTTGATGTTATCTGACAGAGATTTAGATTCGTTGTCTGGTATGTAAGTGATGTTACTTGTAAGATATGAAACTTTTCTCGATTATTCTTATGCATCTTGTTTATGACTGTGGAGGATATCTGCACGGTTTGACTCGTAGTTATTGTATATTTCTGCTGAATGCGTGGTAAGTACTTTTTGTGAAAAGCTTCCTAAGGGCATTTATTCACACAGATTGATCGTCTGTAGGATTTTGTACCCAACAAACGCTTGCGATAGCATTGTCCTTTGTATGAGTATGTTACCACATCATAGTCCGTGTTCTACTCCTCTCTAGAGCGTTCTGTTTGTTATATATGTGTCGATATGTATTAATTAGGGTGTCTCTATGATTTGAGTGTAGAAATGATCGTTGTAATAAGAATTATTTAGGATAGCGCCTACCATGTTAAGGTTCGTTGAGGTGGATATAGAAGCATTGTAAGCGTGCTTCGTAGAGTAGTTACTTAGTCTATGTTGGCGCATATTAAGCTGTGTTGCGATATATTACTAAGAAATTAAGCAATCTCTTTTATCGTCGTGTTCATGAGATTAGAATGTGGTGTGTGATTTAATTAAGAAATAGTTTTTCCCATTCTTTTAAAGTCGCCTTGTAGCTTCGAAGCGGTCTATAATATAATTTCGAATTGTTGAAGATCTGGTTATGAGAATTTCACTGAGCGAGATCAGTGCGATTAACATGTCCTGAGTTCATAGTGAACTAGATAGTTGTCGTTCGTGATGCATTATTGTTGATGAACTCGTGTATGTGCGAAGATACGTGATTGAGAGTTCATTGATGCGTAATAGTGTGTAAATGTAGGAAATCTGTCCTAAACAGTGTTGCTATATATTTCTAATTAATTAAAAATTGAAAACAAACCGTAGGGTGTTAGTATTAGACTTTCGCTGAGCTTTGCTAGTAAATGTTACCAGTTCTTAAGATAGTATGGCCTCGTCATGTGATTAATGTGCGGAAAGAAAATGGTTTGGAGTGGATGCGGTGATCTCACCTCGAAAAGTTATCATATATTCCGAATAGAGGTGGTGACGGTTGATAACGTGAATACAACGAGTGAAGAGACTAGGTCCCGAGTGACATCGTCTATACCGGTAACGAGCGACGTGAAGCTTGTTGACGGGCTAAAGAGAGATTGGATTGCCTGCAGTTGCCTATATGACGAGCTTGTGTTAAGTAATTAGCCAGCGAGGTTGTTCACTATTTGCTGTCTCTTCTATCGTGCTCGTATGTGTTTATGTCTATTTATTGGTGTCTACAATGATGGTGCAACATGACCTATTTTATCAATTTTGTTACCTGAACTTGAAATACCTTCATGAATAGGTGAGTGAATTTCATTCTTAAACTTTGAGTATTAGACTATGAGAATATCGCTTGTAATAAATACTTCATATAGTTGAGTATTGACATCTCACGTTGCGTAATGTTAGTCTTGAGCTTAACATATGATATCGATATACGTATAAGTAAATTATTATGTGTCTAAACGTTAGTGCAGTCGCGCAGTTATTATACTGCTCTGAATACTATAGTAATATTTGTATATCTATATATATGTATATATAGAATATATATAATATATAACTATATATATATATATATATATAGTAATATATGCATTATTTTATAATATATATATATATAGAGTTAATACTGTCGTGGGCTGCTTTTACGTTCACCGACAAGGGTACCACCGTATTTGACGGCTGATGTTAGTATATATATATAATATATATATATATATATATATAGCTATAAGTATATATTAGTATATATATATATATAGGTAGTAACCATTCCGTATTAAAAGTCTTCCGTATTTCTAAGAAATTCTACAAATATTGTGATTCCTGAATTACTCTCCTATAACATATAATCAGTATATATATATATTATATATATATATATATATATATAGTATATATATTATATATATATATAATTATATTATATAATAATATATAGTATATAAATATTATATATATATAATTATTAGTAATATATTTATATATATATTGAAGTGTGTGTATTAGACTGTGGTGGTGGAAGTTGTGCTTAACTGGAGCTCCGATGGTTTGAGCGGCGTTTGTAATGTTTAGTTATTTTGCCTCTAAGTTGAAAATATTACTGTTTCTTAATGTGTTTTTAACTTTTATGGATTTAATTATTTGAAGAATTTGATCATCCTTTTAAAAAATAAAGTTTTCCGTTTTAATTTTTAATTTTGAAACTTTTTAGTTAGATAGTCATAGTTAGTTTTTAGGATTGTGTAAAACGTAGTTTAGATAGTACTAGGGAATTTTTTTTTTCCTTAATCTTTTTTAACTTAAGTTTTATAGTGTTTATCTATTTTTTTTTTTTAAACGGGTTTTAACACAGCACCTACGTTTTAGAAATTATTATTTTAAATTTATACATAACAGTTTATGTTTGAATAATTGTAATTTTTTTCTTTCGTAAAATTTGTAAGGGTATACGAGTGCGCGAGGTTTTAAACTTATTAAAATTTTTTTTCATAATTTTACATATTTTTATAAATACTGTTTTATCGTTTTAACATTTTACGTTTTTAGTGTTGAATAATTTTAACCTGTTTTTTTTTTATTTTGTCTGTTTGTTTTTGTTGTTGTTTTTGGTTTGGTGTTGTTGTGTGTGGCGTGTGTAATGGCGATTGGGCAGGCGCGGGCTTTCGTATCGACTTTGACTAACATCCGCGGCTTAAACTCTAATTCTGCATCCGTGGATTACCACCTCTCTAACCCTAACCTGAACCTTTTGCTCTTGTCTGAAGCTCACTCTTGTCTAAGAATTCATCCTCTAACTCGTTTAATGTATCCAACGTATAATTTATTTCATAATTTCCGTCTAAAGGGTGGAGAATGTGCCTATGTTAACATATAACACTCCTGTAACACGTCTCGAGAATCTTGAATCTCCTAACTTCCGATGATGTTCTGTGGTTAAAATCTTTCTTCCTTCTATTACTACAATATCTTGTGCTTCTGCTACTGTTCTATTAACAGAACATTTTTTCACGCCTTTTTTGAGATATCCTACTTTACTACTTCTCACGAGACTGTATATCTTCTCATCCAAATCTGAGGTCCTCTATTTAGGGGATTTCAAATGTACACAACACTGAATGGGTTGGGGTCCTCTCATTCCGATTTAGGTGGGGAGGAGGCCGAATCATTCAGCATTCCTCAACGATCCTGGAGCAACTAATTAAAGAACCCAACACATTCCGGATCGTCCTAACCAATCTTGAACACACTTGGACCTATGTTTCACCACAGTCCTTCTCTCTTAGAAATACATTTCCACTTTCGCTCCGCTAATCGGTAAATCTTGACCACAACCTTATATTCTTAATGTTAATTTAAATACTTTCTCTCCAACAGCCCATCCTGCCCTACGCGTTTTGTTCTGGCACTTTGATCGGCCGATTAGGGGGGCCTTGCGTTGCTTCTACCTAACTATAATTGGAATGACTGCTTTTTGTCTCTGGTGACGCTTCGACTCCTGCACGATAAGGTGGGAGCTGTAATCGTTGATTAGATGAGCAGTCATTTCTTCTCGAACTAAATCTTTCTCTCCTCATAATCCAATGGTTCGAACAGTGCTTGTTCTCTGGCCATCTATAGGCTAAGAGACAGTGCGTATCGGGAGTGGAAAAATTCTCGTTCTCCGTATCACTCTTGCTAATTTTCATTCTGCTAGAATCGTTGCAGGGATATCTCTTCGACGAGCAAAAGCGGGCTTTCATCAAAACCTCCTTGGTTCTACCTTCTTGTTCTTCCTACTGACAAAATCTTTCTGTGCTCTTGCCAAAAACATCTCTAACAACTTCATGTAAAATCTGTCTTTATTCTCTCTTATTCGCAGTCTGAGTGTTTATCTTTTCTTAATTCCTTCAACTGAAAAGAGCCAATCTCATTTCGGACTCCTATTTTCCATCTAACTCAACCCTGGACGATTCTGGCATTCCTCATCCTTTCCTTACCTTCTCCATCTCAGGTGGTCCTAATGCCCTTTGCCTGTGATTCACATTCGATCGCGTGCATAGGCTCCTGAAATATTATCGAACGTTAGGAGATGGGCGGATGGCCCGTGAATGGCATTCCTCCCCAAAGTTTTGATGGAGTTGTGCTTCCGTCTATCCCCGCCCCTCTTCAACTATTATTCTCTATATCTCAAATACTAACCACTTTCCGCCTCAGTGCTGGAAAGCATCGCGCAATGTCCATCCTATCCGAAAAAGGAAGCCAGCTCTGATCTATTTCCTTCTAACCTATTGCCCCTATAGCTCTTACTTGTATTTTATCTAAGAATCTTTGAAACTCTTCTCAACTCTCATTTCTTAGATAACATGCTGGAATCTCATTTCACCTTACTTCCGATAGCCAGTAGCATTTCGGCGCTCGAGGCTTACTGGCGATATACTTTTCCTATCTTTCTGATTTATGGTTTTCGCCCTTAGTTAACTACGCGGGGACGACTTGCGTGTGCGCTTGACAATATTTCTAAAGCATTTGACCGAATATGGGCACGCGTCACTCGCTTTCCAAGCTCCCCTCCTTTGGGTTTTCCCTTTCTCTTTTTACTTATGTCTAGTTTTCTTTCAAAATGCTCAGAATCGGCTGTTGTTGATGGGCGACTTCTTCTCCTTTTCTGTCAATAGTGGTGTTCCTCAGGGTTTTGTCTTATCTCCTACTAGATTAATTCTACTTTTTCATTAATGACTTCTCACCTGCACATCTAACTCTTTTCACTCATATGCCGACCACTCGACCCTTCATTCTTCAAACGCATTATCAATTCTGCTCCTTCATTTTCACTTCTAGAATTGCCTCTCTTCTTAATCTTTTCCGATTCTATTCTCGCTTGATCTGGATAGAATTTCGGGGTGGGGCCGGGCTCAAACCTTGTAAAATTCAATTCTTATAAAAAATAAACTTTTCCAATCTCTCCAAGACACCTTCCAACTTTCCTAATCTCTTTCGACTGTGGTTCTCCATTTCGTCTATCCTGTATGACAATCATAAACATCCATTGCCTTGAACATAAACAAAAAAATGTCTTGGAAACCTCCACAATGCACAAACGTTTGCCCAAGGGCGCTCTACACAAAGAAACTGGGAGTTCTTGTTTAGACTGCGAGAGACTTTTTTTCCTCTCTCAGTTGCTCCAGCTATAACAGGGCCTCATCCGTCCTTGTATGGAAGTTACTGCTCTCAATATCATGGGGGCTCTGGTTTACACCCGGCTTTTGGATGGGTCGAGTCAAAAGGCCAAAAGGCTTATAAAACTGTTCTGTACTATCTAAAACTTGACCCTCAAATCCTTTTTTGGGCGCGCGATGTTGGTGCTTTAATCTCTTTTCAATAGCTGGTACAACGGAAAGGTGCTGGCCGAAGGGAGTTATCATCTACGCGTACCTCCACCTTTACGTCGCCATCGTGTAAACTAGGGGTGCTGTGTCTGCAACATGAAGTTTTGATGTTGATGTATGGTAACTCCAGCTACGTCGCTGCGGTGCTTCCCTTCTTTCCTGCAACATCCTGTTCTGTGGAATTCTCTCCAATCTTCTGTGTTTTCCTCTGAATTTAATCTTCCCCACTATTTTAAAGCCTGCTCTGTGCCTCATCCTGCGTTAATTTTTATTAGTTGTTGACTTTTGAGCGTGTAACACCCCTTCTTGAATAGGGCTCTGCCGTGAGTGGTGGTGACAACTGTAAAACATAAAAAGATTCTAATATATATATAATAATATATATATATATATATATATATATATAATAATATATATATATATATATATATATATATATATATAGTATATATATATATATACTATATTTTATATATATATAATGGTATAATATATACATATCTATATTCAAATATTTTAGCATAACATTACAATGGACGGCTGCTGACCATCTAACCATAACTTCACACACCGAGTGATCCTCGACTCACAAACCATAACATTACTATTATCTAACGTTTACTTGCAAACTCCTCCTTTTACATGCACCCGATCCAAATCTCTCTTACTAAATTAGCCCTTCTCAAATCTTCTCTTCGAGATTCGCCAACACCGTCACGAAATATGCAATCAAAATCGGTATATTAAATAATACAGGTAGGAGGCATACCCTCCATGCACTTCTTTCCATTCTCCATCATTCTAGATTAAAAACATATCAAAGTAGATAACTCCTTAGGGCACACTTCACTTATATACCTTTTTTTCCCTAACAACCCCATATCATTATACAAATTGTGAATAACGCAAGAGACAAGTAATCACATCACCGTGCTCACTCCGCTAGATACGTAAATATTAAACCACCAATACGGCTTCGAATTAACTAATATTATTAATTTAAGCAGGCACGCTTCACTACTCGTCATAGCATAGTAGCTTTTTGGATTTCACTTCTATGTAGGCCTACCACCAACACCATATAATCACAAACACCTGCATAGAAGCTTCCCTATTAAACCTAGCACACTATCACAAGCTTGTTGTAAATCCATGAAATCACGTAAATAACAATTATTCTTCGTTCTCTCTCATTTTCTCCAAATCACTTCAAGTGTAAAGTTTTTGATACCACACATCCTAATATAGCCACTGTATAAATGGCTAGCTTTGTTCTTTCACCTAATCAAATCCTTCTAGTCATCTCAACGCGTAAATTCTTTATCGTGTACGCGAAAATACCCAACGCCATTAGGATACTGTATCCTACAACATGATTAGCTCCCAAAATTAAAGTTCCCCTGATATTAATTCCTAGCAGTATACCTTCATCTCACCTTATCCCCTGTCATAAGAGGGTACTAATTGACTGAGCTTCACTCCCTCCAATCCCTCGGACTATACAATATTATGGTATTATAAATTATATATAATAAGGGAGTTATATAATATATAATATTTATTATTATTATATATAAATATTAATTATACCTATTATAATAATTATAGATTATGATACTTATAGTATTATAATTTAGGGCTATATAACATATAAGCTAGTCTATGTTATAATAGTAATAATATAAGTGAGAATAAGATTTATACTAGGAGCCTACAATCGTGATACGTGCGCCAGTCTGATGTGGATGAGGGGTGAATTTAGGATGGAGGGACTACGTATAATCAAGTAGGTTTTTTTGTTCTTAAATTTATTTCTCATATTTATTATTATTTATTATTAATTATTATTATTTATTATTATATTATTATTATTATTATTATTATTATAATTAATTATTATTATTATTATTTTAATATCTAATTATTATATATATTAATATATATATATATTACATTATATATATAACTATATTATATAATATTATATATATATATCTTATATATATATATATCATATATATATATAATATAGTATATATAGTAAATATATATAATGAGTATATATATATATATCCGATAGCTCCACAACTCATAGCTCACTTCAAAACATAGAATAAAAAACCATGGAGAAAGACAATTGGTACAATTCAGGTTTCAACAAGACAATAGAGGGCCAAATTCCCAAAACAGTTATAAGATAATCCTGACGAGACGCAGTCTCAACATAACACGCACTTTCTTTGCATAATTTTATATACAACAATATGTTTAGTATATATCTATTAATCGTATATTATGCCGTGAACGAGCACCTAATCATAGTAGGTATGGAGTGGAGGTGACATTACCGGCTATATATGAGTATATTACTAAAACTTTTGAATCAATATCGTACATTTACTTAGTAGTATAAATATATATATATATAATATATAATAGTTATATATATATAATATATATATATATGCCATGATCATAAATATATGTAATTATTTATATATTTACTATATTCATATATTATGGTTCACTGAGAGTATTTCTTGTGTTATATATTATTATTATTGTAGTTATTATGATCTTTGTGGTATGATTTATTATATGTTATTATGTTATTTATGTATTATATATATGATGTGAGTAGGTTATTGGGTTAGTTATATATTAGTATTGTTCATGAGGCTGGGCGTTGCGCCACGAGTTGCTGAATAGGCCCCTTTGCGCCTATGGCGCACTATATCATTCGTAGGCGCAAAGGCGCATAAGCGCAACAATTTTAAAAAGGCGGACTAAGCATAGGTGCACAGTCAATTCTCGCGCCTATAGCCGCGCCTATGAACAGGAACAAAGCATTTTTTAACCTTTAAAGGTTAAGAACTTAGAAGCATGGCTACCTTGTATCATTCTAAAAACCTATGGTAAAACATATATAATATATATATATTATAATATATATTATATATTAGTAATATATATATTATAATATATAATAATATAATATATTATATATATAAGTATATATATATATATATATATATAATGGAATGTTGACTGCGTTTGTCTCTGGTGACGGTTCGACTTCTGCCGATAAGGTGGGAGCTGTAATCGTTGATTGGAATGAGCAGTTCATTCCTTTTTCGACTAAATCGTTCTAATCCTCATAATCCATGGTTTCGATCGTGCCTGTTCTCTGGCCCTTCAGGCTAGAGCCAGTGCGTATCGAGGAGTGGAAAAATTCCGTTCTCTATCCACTTCTTGCCTAATTTCATTCAGTCTAGAAATCGTTGGCAGGGATACTCATCGACGAGCAAAGCGGGCTTTCATCAAACGAAACTGCGCTAACCTCCTTGGTTCTCCTACTGACAAATCTTTCTGGCCCCTCTGCCAAAAACATCTCTATACAACTCTGTATATCTGTCTTTCCTCCTCTTATTCGATCTGATGGTTCTATATGTTGCTAATTCTCCAACTGAAAAGGCCAATCTCTTCGGACTCCTATTTTCCTCTAACTCAACCCTGGACGATTCTGGCATTCCTCATCCTCCTCCTTCTCCTCTCAGGTGTCCTATACCTTTGTATGTGATTACATTTGATCGGGTGCATGGACTCCTGAAATCTACGAACATTAGGAAGGCGGGTGGCCCGGATGGCATTCCTCCCCGAGATTTGAGGGAGTGTGCTTCCGTGCTATCCCCGCCCCTCGTTCAACTATATTCTCTATGTCTCAATACTAACACTTTCCCTCAGTGTTGGAAGCCGGGTGAACAACGAGCGTTCATTATTGAAGCGTTTCTAACTAACAGAAATTCCGTAATCAACGCGCAACGTGCGTTTCGAAGAAACTTTGATTTAACCCCTTTAGCTCCCGTTCCCTCGAAACCAACAATTTTGAATTGGGTTTGAAATTTTAGAGCTACGAGTTCCGCAACAAGTGGTCAAGGGAGGGGGTTGTCGACCAGGCAGTGCCCGTACCCCTGAAAATGTTGTGCTAGTGAAACGTTCTGTCATCCAATCACAACGAAGGTCGGCCCGAAAACATGCTGCTGCACTGAACATGTCATGTCGCTCTGTACGCCGTATTTTGCACAAAAATCTTCGTTTTCACCCAAACAAAACGGTGATCGTCCAGGAACTGTTGCCGAGGAACCTCGAAAACCGTGTCAACATTTGTCGACATCTTTTGAACGACATTCCAGCTTACGATATCGTCTTGTTCAGCGATGAGGCTCATTTCCACCTCTCAGGCTCAGTTAATCAGCAAAACTTTCGATACTGGAGTGAAACAAACCCGAGGGAGTTGCACCAAACACCACTACGCAGCCCTCGAGTAACGACCTGGTGTGCCATAAGCAATCATGGAATCATTGGACAATATTTTTTTTTGAAGAGGGGGATTGACGGTCACCGTCACGGCTGATCGGTACATTGACATGCTGCAGAACTTCTGGCGACCGAACCTTAATGACCTTAACCTTGACCATTTGTGGTTTCAACAAGATGGAGCAACAGCGCACACTGCCCGGAGATCGATGGATGTTGTACGGCAGATTTTCCCAGGGAAGGTCATTTCAAAGTCGGATGATGTTCAATGGCCTGCTTGAACTCCGGACCTAACCCCATGTGATTATTTTCTCTGGGGTTACCAAAAAGCTGAAGTGTACAAACACAGACCGCGGAAACTTGGCGCTGCTTTGAGACGGCATTGCGCCTCAGGAAATCCAGCTCATATCGGTTCGCACGTCTTACAAAGTAGTTATATATTTATTATATATATATATGTATATATATAGTATAATGATTTTTAAGAAATATATCTAGGTTACATAATTTTATAAGACTATATATATTTATTGATATTATAATATTTTTATATATATATATATATATATATATATATTATATATTATATAATATAATATATATATATTTATATATAATATATATTTAAATTATAATATAAAATATATATATATATATATATAATATATAATATATATATAATATATTTATAATATATAATATATATTATATAGTATATAAATATATATCTATATATATAATATATAATATAGATATATATACATATATATAAATATATATATATATATAATTTATATATATATATATATATATATATATATTATATATATATATTATAAATATAATAAATATTATATATATATATAATATATATTAATATATGTATAGTATATACATATATATATATTATGTAGAATGATATTATATGTGTAAAAGCGAATATATAATATTATATTATATATTATAATTATAATTTATATAATTATTTTATATATCTTGGTATAGTTATCATATACTGAACATATATAATATAGTATATTATATTATATAATATATATGAGTAATATAATATTAGCATATAATTATATATATAGTAATATAGTAGTAATATTTCTTATAGCTAATATATATAATATATAAGTTAAGCAAGCTTATAATTTTACATGAAAATTAGTTAATTTTTTCATTAAAAATAATTTGAAATATCTCAATACATAAAAAAGAAAATTAACAATATATTATTACTATTTTCCTACACATATTTACTTGACGATCCGGTTAAGATCACGTTGACGATACATATAACGTTAAACTTACCGTTACATTCACTTATCACTCGATAAAGTATTCTATACAGCTATTTAAAAAAATTGATTAACGTATATACAGACAGGGGCACTGCCAAGTAAAGTTAATCTTGATTGTGTAATAAATGTCTAAAGCATTAGCATGATTAACGCGTATAATCATTATCTCTATATAATCTAGATGAGCCCACGTCTTTATAAGCTTATAAAAATATAAAACAGGTACTTATAAATATACTCAATATAAATCACGAGTTATATATATTACGTATAATGAGACTGTACTAGGAAATAATAATATAATTATATACTATAGTTTAACCTAGACTTTAAAATAAATGTTATTGATATTATATATAATAAGTAAATGAGTTCAATTTATTACCATATACACTAGGCAAGCGATAAAATTTAAGCAAATTATGTTTAATATATCTTATAATATAATTATTATTACTATTTATTTATAATTATTAATGATCATTTGCATAGAATGTGCTTGGAAGTGACCAGCTTCACTACGACTGCCTCACGTCATCTTATATTATTTAATTGAAAAATAATATATATATTTGATTAATATACACGTGATTATTAATTATATAGATTATAATAAAGACTATACCTATACTATATATAATATAGTATATAATAAATATATAATAATATCATCTATATTCAAAGATATCATAAAATATGAAATTATATAATATAGTGATAAGCGTTCTCAGTAGAGACGCCCTTCCAGTATTTATATTAATATTAAATAAATATATATAATATATATTTTATATATATATAATATAATATTTAATAAATATTATATATATACTATATTAATATATATATATATATAGTATATTATATATCTATATATATATTATATAATTAATATACTATATATAAAATAATTTTTATTACGTTAATATATATTATATTATATAAATAATAATATATATTATATAATATAAATTTATTTTATATATTATATATAATATAATATATATATATATTATATTATAATTATATTAATAATATTATATATTAATTAAATTAATATATTATATGTTATAATATAATAGAATATTATTAATTATATATTATATAGTATAATATAATATACTTAATATAGTATATATCACTGGCAGCACAATAGATATATTGACAAACTTTATAGTAGTAGTGTATATATGGTAAAAATTGTTTCATCAGATAAACGAAATCAATGCAGGCACTGTTCCATCACAGTTAGCAGTGAATTTATTAGATCAGAAATCAGAATATCAAGAAGTATAAATTTAAGTGATAGATATCTACAAGTAGAAGTATAATCACGAATGTTAGTAAAATAATTAATAATAAATATATAATATTAATATAATATATATACTTATAATTATAATCGATGAGTACTTATTTCCTCTCACTTGTAGCTTTGCTCACGTTTCCTGCTCGAGATAATGTTAACACTTATGATTCATCACCTATACCATCCTTGATATATAGGGCTCTTGAGCCGTGAATGTGGTGTTTTTATCTTGTAAAATAATAATATATATATAATTAATATATTATATATAATATATATATAAATATAATATTTATCTAAATTATAATATATATATATATAATATATAATTATAATTATAATATATATTATTAATTTAATATATTAAGTTTAATTATATATATATATTAATACTTATATTAATATATAAATATATTATATTAATATATTATTATAGATATATATTATTAAATTATAAATAATTATATAATATAAGTTCATATTATATAATTAATGTTCAAGCATTTGAGCCGATTATACCGTCATATGTATCTTATCAACTATTAATTCTGCACAGTAAAACAAGTAATAACATTTGACTGGATTTCTTGGTCCAATGCTGAGTTACCTGGAATGTAAAAAAAAAAATATAATACTTATAAAAAAAAATAAATAAAAAAAAAAATTCAATCTCAAAACCTACAAATAGCTACAGCCGAAAAGGACTATCGAGTTTTTTGAGGATCTTACTATAATCCTGGTAAAATTATCATACATAAAGAAAATGTCAGAAAATAATAATAATAATAAATCTCTAAAATTTATTGTTAAGTAAATGATATAGTAAATATGAATTAGAAGGCCTTATTAGAGAACTTTTATTGAGTTATCTCTGATAAAATAAATAGACTTTCTATAAAATTTTGAGCTTTTTTTATTTTTTTACTAAAGAATTACCCCAAGGGTATGAACGCATCCGATGGCAAGGATCGGGGTCGTCCTCTCGCCTTCCGAGGGAACTACGGGTAGGACTAATTCCCCACCCTCTCCGGGGGCGGTTCCTCAGACACCCTGCTGCTCTTTTGGTTATTTGAAGGTGTCGCGGGGGTTCACTCTGCCCCTTCCCCTACGGGGTCATGGAAAAGATTCTCCCCCTATTGTTCCCCGTCGGCTCGGCCCCAAGTGTAAGCCAATAAATGGAAATATTTTAAAGAAAGTCTATTATTTTATCGAAACAACACATTATGGTTACCTCTAAATTGATTGACCTTCTATATCTATAATTTACTATATTTTATTTAATCATATAAATTTTTTTTTATTCATATTCATTTTTTTGGATTTTACTTAGACCATTTCGTTCATAAGTGCCCAAAGGTTTATACACAGGATGTCCAAAGACCATGTTAGATTCTTTATTCGCTTGCTCAGTTCCTAGACTGGAATAGATTTGTGAAGCACTATTACATTTTTTTTCAACTTTAATTGTTCTATATTTTTTGTTTCTCATATGTTATTTTTCGTCTTTGTACATGTTTTCGCTAGAACCAGCCATTTGATCCAGAATACTGCGCGCGAGCAAAATTGTTTAACTTGCCGCTTTTTATTACTGAGTGAGCACTTTATATATGTGTGTTAAAAGCATACACAGTAGATGAAACGGAATAATCGCAATAATAGCGGGCCATCTCATACAAGGGCATAGGAGGGTAGAATAACCTCCCTAAAATCATTCACGAATCACCCTTCCCACCAGATCATTTAGTAAATAAATGTCACTTCCTACTACTGAGGAATAATATACTTACCTGATTAAATAAATCACATTACCTCGTAAATATATACCTACCGGTGAATATATATGAGCGACTATGTTTTGAGTATTACCATCTATTGTATATAGTAAAACTCGTCAACTAAATGGTCATAATAGTATTATAAGTAACTATATCATAAGGATTTCGGTCGACTCACTACAAATAGTTATTATCATGCAGCACATTGGATTATTAATCCAAATCTTAGTATAATATACTACGGAGATATATATGTATATATATAGGTCTACATTACTCACTACTATGTCAACCTCAAATTAGTCATAAGCGCAAATTGTATAAAATTACTGAGACAGGTGCTATATATATGCATAAATGCAAATAATATTCTATAAAATAAAAGAACGCAGTAATCACGTTAAAGTAGTATTATTATATATTGTACGCTACAACTAGCTATTACGGTTATTTGTTATTCCTTACCATTATAATCGAATAAGTATTTATTATGTCATAGAGATTAACTGAGCACATGCGCAGAGTAGTCACTATAAGCTATAAAATTAGACGAATTAAAGTAGCTTATGGTATATAATTGTAGTTTACAATATAATATAATATATTACTAGATCAAATGAGTGTTTTATATACTCACTAAGGTATTAAATTATCTAACATATATTCTGACGATATAATTTTAGAATAACAACTCACTTTTTAACCTATATTTCTTGGCAGTGTAAAATTATACTCCCGACTCATACATTTTGCGAACTCCTCTCCTATTCTCATACATTTGCATCAAGTACTCGAAAAACATTGAGTCGACAAATGAGATGTTCTAAAGAAAAGCGAAGGTCGTAAGTCACCGATGGCTCACATGAGCTTACAATGTGATTTTCGCCAAATTTACACAAGAGTCTCTACATCATTTTTTAATAGTTAGACTTTTAGCGATAATTTGTTGTATTATTGTTATTTCCACCAGGCAGTATTATTGTTTATGCTGTACTATAAGGCCACAACATATAACACATCTCCAGATAGTAGTATACGGTGTGTTAAATTAGCGAGAGGTACCTGAGATCCAGAGCACTATTCTACATCTAACACTACTGTCGATCGGCGTGACTCCGCTTTGATAACAGTTTTGAAAAAAAGTATTGCCAGAACAGTAAACGCACAATTTAGGCGTAAATCAGAGACTAATCCAACAGATCATATCGCGAGCTATATATGTGGTGGGTTCCTATACATCTACCAGCAGTTCACTGGATAGTAAAAAGCCTTGGCTTCAACATATATCACGAGACGCGCTTTTCTTTAATTCAACACTATCGATATATATCTGTCGTAATATGCTAGTGTATATATATGTCTGAATATATTTCTCGTTATGTAGAAGTTGAAATTAACAATATCCTTATCTTAAATTCAGCGATATAAAGTTTTTTTAAGAAACACTTGCCTTTCTTCCGAGACCCACAGGCGGTGCGGCAGAGTGGAGATCACCGAGATTAGCTATAGCCTACTATTTATAGGAAATTCGTACCATAAAACTTAAAGCTTCAGAAACATATTACACGCAGTTAACGTTGTCCGGGATTAACGTTAAGACAAGAGTGTGTATAGTCCTATCGAGACCACTTCAGCAATTTAATATTATTTCAGAAAATTGAACTGATTCAAATATAGAAATTTCCCATATTCCCTAGTATTGCACCAATTATGCACTCTACTAGAAGAAAGCGAAGTATGCAATGCTTAAACCACACCGTGAGACAGCTTATCTAGACTCACTCTGTGTCATACTCTGATACATACAATGTCAGTTTCGACTAATATTTATCATTATGGAGTGCGATACGCCACCAAATTCACAGCTCTGTATCTAACAAAAAGGTAGATTTATTTCCATTATCACGCCTCTAATACCAATCTTTGTATAAAGTCGACAAGAGAAGAGACGAAGCTAAAGAAATAGAGTGTACGGAATAGAAAAACAAAATTAATTATGCGTGTCCACGTCTTGATGAAGTATAAAGAAGTGATATACAAAATACTCGTCAGGACACCGAGTATGAGGTGAAAAAATACCCTTTAGGAGTTCGTTTATTCATAAAAATCAAAGCTATTAAGAGTTATTCTTTTATTTAGTTATGAAAACCAACATCCTTGATACTCATACAGATATACACGAAATATATACCTAAAGATGAGAAGAGATAAAGTGAACAATCACGGTGCATCTTTGTAGGAAGATAAAATTAAAGACGAAGCCTTGAATAAGATTCATACATATTAGACTGTTCTATACATAGAATAACTATAGTGGCCTTCGTGAACTCGTTTAGAGCACCAGAGCGCATCCGGATAGCGTGCGAGGTTCTATGAGGAAGATTTTTGTAATGTGCTACATTAATATTTTCTCTGTGATAAATATTCTAGAACATAAACTTAGTCAGTAACACTGTTACTGAGCAGGACCTGAAAATAGGAGGAACCTAACCTGGATCGATCATATTCGATAGATCTCATACATATAACAATCTTTGAGATATGCCTGAAATGAACTTTTTATATTCTAAGAGGAACGGAACAAGTATTATAAATTTCATACATTATCCAATTTCCTCGTTATAGAGTCTTAATCCGGCGTCGCTCATCTTCTATAAAAATTCGTGCTTTAGAGGCAGTTTATAGAAAATAATTGACCCGAGAGTCAAAGAGACACACTATACCGTGGAATTTTCAAACGCAGGTGGATAATGACACTTATGAGTAATTTATAGTAAAAGAAAGAATAAAATATTTGTAGTTGTGCAGAGATAAATAGAGATTAGTGACAATGCTGACAGTGTTACCACCGAAACTGATTACTAAGTGAAAATTACACTATACCCTTTCAATATATAAATACTTATAAAAATCTATACCAAGAGCGCACTCACACAAAGACTTGTTCTATATACCATACTTTATCATATAGATTCATTTTTTTGATCCATTCAAAAGAATATTATCGGTCTCATTTTCTAGACCCCACTATTTTACAGTTGTATGATTATTTTATGTTAGGTAACAACAGTAAAAATTTAATTGCTATACTTAACAAAATTATAATAACCTGAATTCTAACGGTCAATATGGCCCTATAATCAAAAGCACAGGCCCATTTAAAATTTTATTCATATAAAGTATCTGACAAGCACTATAACAAACTTTTATTTTCCTAATGACTTTGAAATCTAAATTATTTCACAAATTTATTTTTTTTATTAAGCTTCTATTATTATTTTTTAATAGTATATATTATATTATGCGATCGGGTGGGGTGATCTTGGACCTACTTTAGTATTAAAGTCTGTTTCTCTCTTTACACTGCCGACTTCCTTAATGCAATTCATTATATATTCTAATTTTTTAACATACCATCCATCTCTAGGTTAGTAATAAGGTCATACTCAATAAAACAATATATATGATATATAGTACTATTTAGTTTCTCCTTTTGATAAATATGATTACAGATCGAGAGCAGAACTCTCATTGAGCCCTGGGACCATATTGAGAAGTGGTGAATGGCGCACCAACACTAATTGCTTGAAGGGTGCACATCGTCCATCTATATTATAATTTCCCTCTGTTTATCGTGACTAAATTAAATATATCATCTTTATATGTCCAAGACTATTTTAATGGATTAAATGATATATATAACCAATTACCGATCTAGCATAATTACATATTATAATTCGGAACTTCTCGATTGAAGAATAGCATAAGAGTGAACCAGTGGTTCTGATATCACCCTCTCACACTCAATAAATTTTGAACTAATACGTATTTGGAATTCGTTATTATTTTATATAAATAATTAAATTTTATTATTTAATTTTTACTTAATAATAAGTAAATTATTACTATATTATTAATATATATAATATTAAAATTGCATAATATAATACGTAAATACGTAAATAAACAAATAGGTGTTATACTCTTAATATATAATTTATTATGGCTGGAGGTGAATCGACCAAGGTTTAAGGTCCCCGTGGATTTATGCCACTTAATAACTGAGTTTATATGATGTTATCTTAATGCAGTTATACAGTGCCTGAGGAGTGTACCTGAAATTCATGATTCTATTAAAAAATATGAGATTAAAAGTTCCATACCACGTTATATTTCATATTTTAATAACTATAGTTAAAAGAACATTCATAATTTTATATGTGAAATTGTCATTTGTGAGATAAGCTACATTTTGTTACCTCTATCTATAATTATATATTTATATATGTTTAAAACAATATATAAAAAATATATACTCCTTAGAATAAGATTAAATAAAACTTGAGTAGTATCTAATCTTATTGTGTGGTCATATTATATAGAAGTAGTATAATTTTTTTAGTAGTTTTTTTTTTTGCTTTTTTTATTCATATAATTAGAGTGATTACTGGATAATCATCGAGTACCCATTTAATAGATAATAGTGGTGTCTCATGGTCATCTTACTTCACGAGAGCCATACTAACACGCCAATTAATCTCTATGATTTATTTTTGATTTTTTTTTATATAGCTATATTACTTATATTATAATATTTTATATATATGAATAATCACTTATATGAGATAATTGTATTTAACAACTTTATTTGATAAAGGGTCCTTATACCATTGATTTTTTCCCTAAATATCAATTTTATTATTTATTCCATTATTTTCGTCCTTTAAAGTATATCCTGTGATTTCTATAAAAATTATGGGGTGACACCCTCTCATTTAAAAAAAAATTCTCTTTGAATTTCATTTTTCAATAAAGCTAATCTGTGAGGTCCTGCTAAAGATAAAAACCTTTTTCTGAGTCCCTGACTTACCTTCAGTTCTTGGCCGATTCCTTTGTGAAATGACGCCGCTGAACTCAAAGTATACCCCAATGTTTTTTCACTCCGCTCATCACGCATACACTATTTCATGTAGGGGAGGTCCCCATATCTTCTAATTTTTTTATCACTTTTTGATAGATTTTGGAGGATGACAAGGTATTCAATTTCAGTCCTTTTATAGTTTCCTTCTTGATGCACTCATAACTCAAACTCTACATAAATTACATGAAACATTGGTTAGTATGGATGAGTAGATTTTATGAGGGAAAGGGATTATTAAAGAATGTGACATATAAGTTTACATTACAGAATATAGAGACAAGTAAAGCCACAATGGGCCTAGTCAAGACTCGTGTTCAACTCATGTCAACCACCACTTTATGAATCACCTTAATATGTTAAAAAAAAAGATTAGAAGGATATACGTAAGTCGCAGAAGGGTGTCCACCTACTTGATATTTAATAATAAGTCACAGGATTATTATAAAACAAAATATATGAAGACGCAAAAATGGATGACGTTTTTTCAGGAGAAAAGTATTTCAGCGCATCTACAAGTTTAAACCCCAATCAGATCTTTTTCTATTTTTGATCCCATCTCAGGGTTAGGTCTCATTTCAGCGAGCCTCTTAGTCAGGTTATGAGTACGTTTTTCAGTTGAGATATATGCATCTGAGAACAATCTCTGGTATATGTGTCTATAAGTTGATTAATCAGGTTGTATATTATTTTCTGTAAAAAATTAAACTATGCTAAGTTCGAAAAAATTTCTTACACGTTTCTCCTTGCTATCAAGTTTAAGTTTGTACTTTTAGAAAAATTCATTAGTGGCAGCTTCTCCTGGGCCTAGAAGTCCAGAATTAGATGCTGAGAATTGTGAAAGAAATTTGATAGCTAATCATGCATGCCAACAGTAAATAGAAATAAGGTATAGTCCATTCATATGGGGTTAGATTTTAATTTTCCATGGGCATTCATCTGGGAGTTCCTTGTCTTAATATAGGATATTAAGTTCTGCATTCAATTAATTCTGTGATATTATATTATTGAGGATCCAAGGAACCCGACAAGATTACGGCAGCACTATTATGACTTAATATTATACTAAGATGATTGAAAAGTATGGTGGATGAAGTGTAAGAGGTTGAGGAGAATTTTTAGGAGCATTAGTTTGATCCATAAATAGTATACACTGTATATCTATGAATGAGTGATAATCTGGGTCCCAAATTGCAAAGTTAATAAGAAAAGATCATAGATTTTCAGAAATGCGTATTATCTGTACGCAATTGCTTCGATCTCTTGCTCATGTTGAAAGATCATTTGAAAGAAGTATTCTAAATAGACTCAAATTTCCATTCATGTGGAATCAATTTTAAACAATTTGTTTATAATGAATTATTTCATGTCGAGAATATGTGATTTATTAAAGATAAATCCCATTAGGGAGTGGCGAAGAGAGAAAGACCTGTTATGGGTTGGAATAGAAGAGTAGTATAGTAGAATGAATATATAATTAATGAAAGCGCAGATGTTTTAACACATATCAAGGTATTACATTATATCTATACCGAGAAAATATTATGAAGAATATATACGAAACTGAATCTTAACCCAGATCAATAAGAAAGCAAGAGAGAGGCAGAAATTTATATATTAGGCAAGGAATAGTATATATTAAAGGACACTGGAAGAAGTTTGTTTTTATGCTTTTATGAATAGAAATTGTTAAAAGTTAAAGATATAGCGTGAACAATTATGTCCAAATTAAAATGTGACTGAAAATATTTAGTAGTAGTTTCAGATGATAGATGTTGTGGTCCAACAGTATTTCAATGCTTATTTTGCCTCAGTGTTTACATGAGGAAAGATTTAGTAATAGTTCAGAGGACGTAATGTTCTTGTGATGCCAATGTAACAATATAGAACTTACAGAATTTATGAAATTTGATGTAAATAGAATATTAAAGTTCGTTTATTAGATTAAAGTGTGATAAAGTGAAGTCCCAATCAGATGGAGTATATATGGTAGAATGATATTCTGAAGGAGGTTAGTTTTATCATCTATGAAAGTGACAAAATATTTATGATTTTTGAAGGGGAAATGACCTATAACATTTGGTGAGGTAACCAAGATGACTTGGAAAACAGCATATGTTATGCCCTATTTATAAAAGAAAAAGCGTAGTAATGCGAAGACTTTGGACAGTTATAGGCCAATGTGTTAGCTTAACAATCCTCTGGTTGAATAGGTTCTGGATGAAAGTTACTGAGAAGGTCAATGGAGAAATATTTAGAAGATAACTAAGGTATTGTATGACTCCCAGCATGGTTTCAGTAAATGGGTAGGTCATGTCAGATCAAACCTTTTAGAATTTATGGATATACATACTGACTGCATTTTGAGACCGAGGAGATCTCATTTTGATAATTGGTAATAGTTTTAAGGATCATTAGTGAAAGCTTTGTGTATAAGGTATCCCAAATACAGGCTTGTATGAATAAAGTTATTTGCAAATGAGACTATAGTTGGAGTGGTACATGGTTGGATTAAAGAGTGTTGACTGAAATTGAAATTTTTATTCGGTTGTTGTTATATATCTAATTATTTGGGAATATATCATCAAATGGCGAAAAAGTGAAGAGTGGGTTGTCCCACTAGGGTTAATAGTGAGCTGGATACCACTATGTTCATTCCTATATAATATATCAAATACATTGTTTTAGACAGGGATCCACTTCAAATTGCAAGATTTGCTAATGTTTGCAATGAACTTACAGGTGGTGGCCACTTCTCATTATAGTGAATAAGCTGGAAGGAATCCTAAATTAGATTCATTGTATATGTATCTTGTAAATCTTGGTTGGACTATTCGATTATATCGTGGAGCAATATATGAATATTTTTAATAGTTAAATAAGTGGTAGATTAAGTGTTGACTTCATCCTACGAGATTTATGCCTCAAGATATAAGGGTTTATATTAATCTACGTATATGAATGGGGGTGGGCTTGAGTCTGTGTGTGACGCAATGAAAATGGATTTAAGGTTGTGACTTTATAGAAGCATAGTGAATTGATTTATCGAAAGATAACACTCAATGTTTGATGGAAGACGACTTGAAGAAAGTAAAGCTACATAGAATTGCTATAGTCCTGCCTTATAAAAATAAAATCGTCTAATAGTTGATTTGTACAAAGCAGCAACGAGCAAAGTACAAAAGTTAATACTCGTATATTATATTATGTCATATGTGCGTTTGTTTGCTTATGTTAGGCCAGTCATAGAGTATTGTGCACAAGTTGTGGCGCCCTTATTTTAAATGAAAGACTTAGAATATTGCTAGGAGAGAGCATCGTAGAAGCTAATCAATTGGATGATTTTCTGGGTTTGAGTGAGGCACATCACACATCACTGAAAGAGTTAGGAATCACTGTTTCTGGTGAAGAAAGGCGAGTATTCCTCAGTAGGGGACATGATAATCACAAGTCTACAAAAATCTATTTACTATCTATTGAATAAAACATAAGAGAACCGAATAAATATCTCATTAGTATGACACATGGATCATGGTTGATCCAGGGGGCATAGATCTAGATAAATAGATTATAAGAAGAAGCATGCCATCTGGTATAAAGAAAGCATGCCATATATTCAGGTAATAGGGTTGTTAAATGTTGGAATTAATGTCTGGTCAGAGTGGAGGTGTTGTTGAAGTGATGACTCGATGTGTAACATTTAAGAAAACGGTTGATTCCGTTTATGGAGCTGGAGGTTGGTGATCATATATATAGTATTGACGAAGCCAAATTGGGCGGGTTTTTAGTTATAGCAGTTATTGTTCGATGGCATGTGTGACCATAACTTAGTTATTAATGCATGATGGATGCGTTTGGTGTATCATCACTTTAATCTCATATCTAGTTTTGACTAAGCAATGTGGATTTTGTAGTTACTAACAAATTGACAAGCCCTAGGTGCTTTGTGATTGCATGAGGCAGTGTTAGGTAAGTGGGTTGACTCGTGGAGGCAGTATCACTGTCGATAGGCCGGCCAATTGTGGAGCTTAGAGCTGCTCTCTATCATTTCCCTATATGTCGTAATGAGTCGCGTAGATGCCACTGATAAAAGATTTCTAAGAAAACTTAACAGTTAACTCAACTTTTTCTGAAACGGCTGCTTTACTGCGATTACGAATCAGTGTAATAATGATAATTTTTTTTGAAAGAAAATTTTTCAGAAAATGAATATTAATGAAAAATTATAAACTTTCCAAAAATCTTATTAAATAAAACATTATCACCCACAAAATCATATCTATTAAAACCTGAACTAGGAATGCCCTAAACATCGAGAGCATATGAAAGCCCAATATTTTTTTTTTATAAGAAACGCATATCGGAATTTTTAAACTTGTGAAGGGGCTTCTAACTTTTTTTCTTAAAGACTTAAATAATTTTTATTTTTTTTAAAGATTCATTATTATTTTATTTAGGAGTATATATATCCTGTGATTTTCAAGAAAGAAAATTATTTTTTTAAGATGAAAATCTTTTTGTTCTTAGTCAACCCGACAAAAAATGCTTTTTTCCTAAATAGAAGGACGATTTTCATTTTTATTATTCTTCATTATTATTTTTTTAGTGTATCCTGTGATTTTTATAAAAATTGAAAGTGACACCCCTCTGCACTACTGTTACCAAAAAAATCATTAAAAATTATAAATTTTTCCATTTTTTTCATAATTTTTTTTACTAATTTACTGGTAATTTACTCTCTAATTTATTTAAATGTATTTTGAGCTAGTAGTTTCTATAAGAAAAATATCTATGATTGCTGTGAAGCTGACTTATTCTATTTTTTCAAAAAGCTGTGCGTTATGAGACTTTTAGGTTCTAATTATAAATGTTAACTGTTTTTAATCTGATTAGTATTTATCAAAAAAAAAAAAAAAAAAAAACCTGAAAAAAAATAAGGTAAAATAAAAAAATAAAAAAATTTCTTAAAAGACATGATTCTGATAGGCCCAAGATATTTATGCACTGACCACAAATATGGTAACTTTTTAAATCTGATCAGTTTATCAAAAAGTCAATAAAATTGATTCAAACAGGTTAGGTTTACAGCAACATAGATCAATTTACTGATTAGGGCTAAGTTTATGTCAATGTTGATTGATATAGCTTGCTGCAGGCATTAGGCTGGTGGTAGAGCTAGGTTAGGTTGTTTTGTTGGGTTTGATAATTCCTCTAATAAATCCAACAAAACTTAATCTAACCTAACATAGCTCTATTGCTGACTATTGTTAGTGCCTATATATGGCGCTATGGATTGACATTGCTATAAGTAAACCTAGTCCTAGCCTGTATGGATTGATGTTGCTGTAAACCTTGGTATTGGAATAAACGTAGCCCTAACTTGTATAGATTGAGTTTATTGGTAAATACTAATCAGATTCAAAAATAAATAGTATCCATATTTGTGATCAGTGTCTAAAATTCTATCTGAATGTTTTTTGTTTTTGTTTTTTAAATTTTGACCGATTTTATAAATTTTTGATAAATATTATCAGATTCAAAAGTGATTACCATAGGACAGGTTTTTGATAGTTTTTTTTTTCTTAATTTTAACACCTAACTGCATGGCCCAAATTTTTTTCCCCTTGCTATATTGAGAAGAGCTTAATTTAAAATTTTCATACAAGAAAATGAGGAAATAAAAAATGGAAGCATTTTATTCTTTTTTATTTACTTATTTTCTTGTGGGAAAAATTTAAATCACGCTCTTTTCAATAGAGTAGTAAGGGAGAAAAATTTAAGCACATGCACTTTAGGTGGTAAAAATTAAAAAACAAAAAAACTATAAAAAAACTGGCCATTTTTAGAAAATGGTTCTTCAGCTAGTTTTGTATAAATTGGTTTCCCCCAGGATGTGATAGCTATTAGTTCACTTGCAACTTCTAAAAATTAATAGGTTGCGGTAAGCATATAGCTAAATGATTTGAGTTATATTGTTAAATATAAAATGAAAATAATTAAAAATTGTATACTTGACTATAGGTGGTGGTGTGACTGTGGTTGGGTATTAAATACAGTACCGTGTTTATTTAGTATTCACTTTATGACTTAAATTTCATGTACTAAGTAAGGGTTGGTAATACTTATAGTAATTAAAAAAGTTATTAAAAAAAATAAGTAATATATTTAATAATAGTAAGAAGCAGAACTGGAAAGCTGGTGTGATTTCACTCAGCGTCTAGAACCACCTTATTTTAAATCTGTAGCTCTGACTCCAGAGCAATTCTTTTGAATCTGAGACTATTGCTCTGGCTCAGGGTGTTACCATCATCGTGGAACATCAAAAATGGTGAGCTGTAATGAATATACAGCACATCATATATAGGTATATATTCTATTGTGGAAGAATGTGTTATGCCAGTTACATCATTTATCACTTATAAATTAATCTAATTGTGAAACACCTTTTATTATTTTTCTTAATCTTAATTTGTGTACTCATAGTAGTACAGCAGATGTATGCCTGATTGGAGGACTCAAAAGCTGGCGAAAGTAGCAATACAGCATAAAGGTGGAAGCTGAGTATGAGTTAACTGGAAATTTAATGAGTATGAAGATGTATTAAAGAGGGAATTCAAATATAGCTTGGTTTTTAAGTTTACTGGAAAAATAAATTTACAAATATTTATAGGGAAATTTTTACGTTATATAATTTTCTATTAAATGAAAATATATAATGGGGGAAAATGAATTCTTCTTCTTTAACTTGTTGGGTTTCCTCTTCTGTTAATAACAGTTTAATTAGTAGATATCATCAATTTGGAGCTAATCACCCATCTGTAAAAATGGGACTTTTGTTTATTTTTATATTTATTATTATTATTATTATTATTATTATTATTATTATTATTATTATTATTATTATTATTATTATTATTATTATTATTATTATTATTATTATTATTATTATTATTATTATTATTATTTTGTCTCAAACAAAATGAAGCTTAAATTATTAATTTATGCAATCTATATCTAATAAATGAAGCAACTGGTTATTAATTTTAATAGGTGGGTTCCCCACGGTTTTATTTTTTATACTATGGGTTCTCTATCACTCTCTTAAGAATTACTTTCTTATAAATAAGGGAGAACAAAAAGAGATTTATAGAGGCAACTAAATCAAATTTTGTTCTTTTTCTCACCTTTTTTGAAGAGTTTCCAAGTAGGAAACTGAGTAGGTCTTCTTCATGTCTAGTATAGTAAAGGGGTCCTTTTCTTGGTTGACCTTCTTCATAGGACATGGGGTAGAAGTCCTAGGCCAATTCTTTAACTTGTAGTTTTTCTCATAAAAAAAATAATTGTTAGTTTTGTTACTAGATAGTGGCCACTGTTTGTTGATCTTTAAATAAGAGTTTCTTATTTTAAATGCCCAAATTTTTTTTTTTAGGCAGAGCAAAGAATATATTCTTTGATCCATAGATGTTGTCAAGGGTCTGAGCTATCTTACTCAAAAAATATTAGTTGTGGCTCGCATCTTTTCTGCAATATCAGCATGGCAAGTTTTTTGGGCAAGTCCCTTACAAGTAAACAAAAGAAAAGTGAAATTGGATCAAAAAATAGTTTTTTTGAGTTCACTTAAAAAATTTTTATCATTATTTTTTATGAGTTTTAATTAATGTTATTGCCATTTTATAATAAATTGAATAATAAATTAAACTTAATTTTTTCAATATTAATTTGATAGCTATATTATAAACAAAAGTATTATTTCCAATCACCAATTTTCAGTGGCTGAATTAATTAAAAATAAAATAAAATGAAATAAATATATAAAATATAAAACAAATAAATAATATATATTATATAAGCCTATAAGGTATATCATATATTATATAATATATATTTTTTAACATTGCAAACATCATGTTAGAGGCATTATTAGAACATTAGAAATATAGAGACAGTAAGAAGCCACATGGGCCTTTCGAGACTGTCCCAGTCAACTCACTAAGCAAACATGCTCATGCAAATCCACAAAGCACCCTAGGGCTTGTCAAATTACTGTAACTAAAAATCCACCAATTTGGCTTAGAAAAAAAAAAAATATGTATAACAAAACCATCCCCATACCTTACAATTAAGTTATGCACACATGCAATCTAAACATTAATAACTACTGGTAACTTAAAAAACCTGCCAATTTGTGCTTCGTCTAAATATACTATATGTGATACCACCCATCCATATACCTATCCACCCTTTTCTTAAATGCTACAATCGAGTCACACCAACAACCGCGTGGCAAACCATTCCAAATTAACGAACCTATTGCTGAAAGATGCTTTCTTATATCAAGATGGCAGTGCTTTCTTCTTAATTTTTCTTATGCCCCTGTCTCCCGTCCGTGCTCTACTATGAAGAATTTATTGGTCTCCCCGTATTATCAATAGATGTAAAAGTTTTGTAGACTTTGTATCATGTCCCCTCATTGAGAAATCGCCTTTCTACGAAAACATATCAACTACTCTTCGTCCTCTCCTCATAGCTTTAAACCCTCAACCCAGAAATCATCCATTTTTTTTTTTTTTTTTTTTTTTTTTTTTTTTTTTTTTTTTTTTTTTTTAGTTGCTCTACATTGTACTCTCTCTAACATATCTAAGTCTTTCTTTAATAAGGGCCCCAAACTTGTGCACAATACTCTATTTTGCCTAACTTAGCTTATTATACAGTTTAACTTATACTTCTTGCTCTTGTAAAACAACTTGCGATTTATTATGCCCAGCATCTTATTAGCTTTATTCCTTGCCTTCCCACAACACTGATTAGCTAATTCAAGGAGGAGCCAGGAAGGGCACACCTATATCCTTTTTCGTTGGTTCCACAGTACTCCAAGCCAATTCCCCATTCCATATCGTAGTTAAAACTTTTATTTGAGTAACTCCTAGGTGAATAACCTTACACTTTTTAAACTATTTAAAATTCATTTGCCACTTATCTGCCCACCCAAGAACAGTTATCAAGATCATTTTAGATCTTTATACTCCTTTTATATTTCTAACTGATGTTGGCCCAACTTTGGTATCATTGCAAACTTAGAAACTTGCATTTAAGTCCCCTGGTCTAAATCATTTTATATATAGGAACAATAGTGGCCCAAGCACTGAACCCTGTGGGACACCACTCTTCACTATTTCCATGATGACTTATTGCCATTAGTTGTCCACACTGTTTTCTATTCCACCAACCACTCTTAGTCCAACATGGTACCTCACCCTATAACCACAATTGCATAACTTCTTCATCAAGCCTTATGTGGGGAACCTTATCAAAAGCTTTGCTAAAGTCTAAATACGGTATATAATATCAACTGGATCTCCTCGGTCAATGCAGTCAGTAATGTATTCCATAAATTCTAAAGGTTTGTCTGACATGACCTACCCTTTCTGAAACCGTGCTGGGAGTCATACAATACCTTGTTATCTTCTAAATATTTCTCTATATGACCTTTCAGCAACTTTTCCAGAACCTTTACAACCATAGATGTTAAGCTAACTGGCCTATAATTTCCCAAATCTTCCTTACTACCTTTCTTATAAATGGGCACAACATATGCCGTTTTCCAGTCATCTGAAACAACTGAGAAATTGAAAACTTAGAACTTTCTCAACTAACTTCTTTTTATAATCAGATGTATGTTGCTCTTCTGTATCTCGCATTGCTAAAGTACATATAGTTGGTACATTGTTATCTACACACTGAACATCTATAGCAAAACAGCTCACTCAGTGTTGAGTACAAGTATCCATTTTCAGGAAAGAAATGCTTCCTTTTCAACATATCTTTCAATGTAATTTTGTTTCAGCTACCACCATATCTTTGATAAAATGCCTCTCTATCGACACTCCTAAATAGTTAAATTTAAATTTATCCTGATAAATGCAGGCAAAGTAATTAACTGAGGGGTACTCCATATTAACAAACCAATTGCATAATTTATGTTTTTAAAATTTTTCTTTAGTCATTGTCATATAGTCACTTTCATTAGGAAAGAATATGGGTGCTCTTCCAATATGTGATCTACCATTTTAATTATTTAAAATATTTGATATTTAAAAATTAAGGAAATAATTTACATAAATCATAATTTATATTTAACAAACTTCTGTAATATCCTTCAAAAATTCTGAATATATAACATGGTTCATCACCTATTGGAATGAAACAACTCAGTAGATCTCCAATTGGAAGGGCACCAAAATATGAAATGAGAGATTGTTGGCTTGAAATACTTTGTTTGTGGTATTCTGAGTACATTTAATCATATCCTCATTAACATTAACCTTATCCTCATTAACTTAGAAGATAAATATGAATAAGAGGATGTAGAAAGCGTTTTATTGATAACTAAGATTAGATAAATATGATAGTTAGATAAGGGAGAGTGTAAAGGATAAGATACATAACTTTTAGAAACCCACTACTCATGCATATAATTAATATTGAAAGCATGTAAATGAAGAATGTGTGATAGTGTAATGTGTGGTATGGGTTTGATGGTGCAAGAAGATAAATATAAGGTTATATTTTTTGGTAAATATGAGGTTATTTAGATAAGGAGGAGGTAAATGAGTGAAGTAGTAAGAGAGAAATAGTAATGAAGAATTAGGTAAAATCTGCAGTATATATATGAATGAAATATTAACTAAAGTAAAAGCTATAGAACATGGAGAGAGTATGGTGATTGATTGGATTTGGAAAGTTGTGTAAAATGAAGGGATTGAAAGGGTATAAAATTCCCGGGAATGATGGATGAGAGCAGTAATAGTACCTTATAAAAGGGTAAGGGAGATAAGGGTAAGGGAGATAAACGGAACTGTAGAAATTATGGGGAAATTATAGTTTATATGAAAATATTATGTAGGGATAGAAATATATGCTGGATGTTTTTTATGGTTCGAAAAATAGTACGTCTGGAGTGATCTGAAATGGAACTGATTTTTTTTAAGTACAAGGTGCGAAATTATTAGGAGTAGTAGATGGATTGTGTGAGAAATGCCAAATCTACATGAAAACAAATCGAATTGAGCAAATGTGGGAGATAAGAATATAAAAAATACATAAGTATAGGTTTTTCAGATTTGCAAAACAGGCGTATGATATAAGGAAGTTAATAGGGAAGCTCTTATGGCAGGTGTTAGTGAATATATGGTGTTGGGTGGTAGGCTTCTGAATGGAATCAAAGTATGTATGACGAAAGTTAGTGAAGCGTTGTGTAAGAATAAATGGTGTCAAAGGTTTTAAATTGGTTTAAGTTATTATATTAGGGAGAAGTGAGCAGCGCTTGTGTATATGGCTCTTGGTTATTTCAAATTGATAATAATGGGTATAGGGATCTCGGTTATGAAAGATTAGTTGGTGGGGGTGGCACTTCGAAATAGGAACATCGTGGAAGAGAGATGATGGGGAGAGGATGAAGAAGAATGGAGAATGGATGAGTAGAGATATAGAATAGCCTCTATAATTCCATAATTATTAAAATTATGTCGGTGATTAGGTTTTTTGTTTGTTAAAGTGTCTGATATACTGTAAAAGAGTTATTGATGAGATTGGTTATTGGGAGAAGAGTTTTTTTGGCAGTGATAGTGTGTTTAAAGGTTAGAGTGGTTTTTTCTTTTGCATCTTAACTAATTAAGAGTAAGGTTTAATGGTTCGTATGATCAGTAGAGTGACTAGATTCCTCAGTTGGATTGATATTAAGTATTTTAATAATGTTTTTAGAAGTGTTGAGATACTTAATAAAGTACTCTGGAATACAATAGTGGTCTTGTATTCAAAATTATTGAGTGGTATAATAGTCTTTTGAGTTAAGAGGTATTAATGAAGATCTTAATGTTGTAGAATGTTGCAGCAAATTTGTGTGAGATGGCTAGGAAATGGTTGCTAGTGTGGAAGATTATAGGATCGTTGTTGTAAATATTTGATGAAAGGTACTTAAGTCTTTTGTGAGTGTTGACTGCTAGTGCTTACATTGTTATAGGTTAATATTAAATGGATTGTTTTCATTAGGGTGTTGCATCAAATTGTTATTAGTATAGTGAGAGTTTCAAATGTGATTAATGTATAACTTAGTAGTAAGTATAGTAATTATATCTAAAGTTTTACAATGTTTTTCTAAGTGTGACATATCTCTTGAGTGGACATGTCATTAGGTTATTATTTTTTAATTATTTTTGGTGTATTTTTGGGATTAAAATATAAGATGATATTAGTATTAAAATTGATGGAATTGTTGAGTACGTTAGTTATAAGATGAGATTTATTTGTGTGGATTCCAAAGAAATATGGGTAAGATATGAGAGATAAATTTCAAAAGTATTGTTAAATTGAGATATTTTACTCTAATAATTGTAATGCAACTTAAATTGGTCTTATAAGCTAATGTATTATGTTTTGGATGAGTGTAAGTGGATTTTATAGGTTAGGTTGTAATGTAATGTACTTGTAATGAGATGTTAGAAATAAGAATTGAATGAGTTTGGGCCGAGGCGAGTAATTAAAGGTGAATTTAATTTATGGTATGTGAATATGGTATGGGTTTTGTATGGGGGGCATTGGGTATGTTGTGGCCCACCTGGGGCTAAGAGGATGAACTCTTTACATTTGACGTATTACATAGTGGAGGGGCCGTCGCGGTGTCCCGTGAAGTTCTAGGTGTAAATGGATTTTTCCTTGTACTTTGTGACGAGTTCTCCACTAATTAAATTGCACAGAGATGGCGGTAAAGTTGCTGGAGCTTTTTCTTTTTGCCTTGATGTCTAATATTCTTCTAATTGTTTTTCTAACTATTCATAAATATCAATAAGCAATTTGACACGCTCACCTTAACCCAGTCTTGTGGAAAAGAGGTAGATAAAGAAATAATAATGAAAGTATATATTATTTATAATTAATATTATATTAATTTATAATTTATAATATTATATATATATATTATAATAAATATATATTTAATATTATAATTATAATTTATTAATATAAAATATATTAAATTTATATATATTATTAATTATATTTAATTAATATATATTATTAATTATATTATATTATATATAATTATTAATATATTTAATATAAATATATATATATATTATATTATTATATTTAATATATATATTATTAATTATTATAATTTATATAAATATTATTTTATATTATATTATTAAGTATTATTATACATTAATTAATAATATATATATATTAAAATTAATATTTAATATATTAATATATTAATTAATATATATATATATATATATTATATTAATATTTAATATTATTTAATTAATTTAATTATATATTAATATTAATTAATATTTTATAAATATATTATATTAATGTTATATAATTATTTTAATAAATTATTAATTATTATAATAATATTATTATTTATTCATTAAATTATGTTATAATTATATTTATTTATTATTATATATTATAATATATTATATAATATTTATATATATTTATTATTATATAATTTAATTATATTATATATTTATTATATATATATTAATTTATTATTTTTATTATATTTATACTATATAATATTTTATTGAATGGTCGTCTGGGGGCAGGAGGATATTGCTTAGCCCCACTGATGACACCATTTAAGAACAGTTCCCTCCAAGAAGAACGTTCACCACTTTTTATCATGTATCAACAATGCTTCACTGCTCTCAACATTCTAATATTCAATGAAGGTGGTTAGCATTTATTTCAAGTCTCACCAGAAAATACATCCCTTCAAATTTGGTTTGAATTCCAGAAATAGAGTTTGACACCAGTTTGCCACTAGGAGTGGGCACAGGTTAAACACTCTAGCAATCTTAGTAGGTTCCTCTCATCTGCCTCTCCAAGTTGTTCGCCGGGGTTGGTTAAGAAGCATCTAGTTGCTCTTCTTTCCTGAAGAGTTTTAGTTTTTTAACCATACAATTCGTTTAATATCGAACGATTTACATTCCATTCAAACTGCTTGACTCTCCCACATTCTTGGTAACAGACCGACCTAGCCATATTTAGATTCATAAACTCCTAAAAACTATCCATATTATAATTCATATGTTTCTTCTATCCTGAGGCGCTACTTATTATCTCTGATTTGGTATTTCATTCCTTGATGTCCGACCTCTTGGGTAACTTTGATGCTTTCTCACTTGCACGGTGCGCCAAAACTGTCACGTAAGAGTAACAGAGTGGTCGGAAAGCCTTCTTCAGTTTGACAATCTTGTATGTATGTAGGGTGCTCACAGCTTAGCTCTCACCTGACAGCAACTTTCACGACTCCGAAGTCTGTTCCAGGTTTTGTATGAGCAGGGTGTGCTTCGCCTCGCATTGTCACTGGGTGGTAGGTTTTTTGAAATGTGACGTCTTTGGTGGCAGGAGAGCAAGCTAGTCCCTTCACACTTGATGACAAACCCTAAGACAGTCTCTCCCTCGGAAGAAGAATAAAACGCTCAACTTTTCGTGTACAAGATTAAACAACTATTCTTCACATCTATATATATGCAATTTGGAAGGTGGGTTAACCATTTCAAACACCAGAAACCTAACCGTCTCTTCAATATATATAATTATTTTAATTTATATGAATAATTAGCGAATATGATATATGAAAGTTAAATTTATATCCTGGAAAACCTTTATACATATTTTATTATAATTATATATTTATAAATATTTATATATATATATATATATATATAAATTATATAATATATATTTAATATAATTATAATATATATATTATATATATTATATTAATAATAATATTATTATAATATATTATATATATATGATATATAATTATATATTTACTAATGTTATAATTATCGTTTGTATATTATGTTATGAATAAAAAATTTCGTTGAATACATTTATTTAAAATTTTATGTATTTTATATTTATATATATATACAGATTTATTTTTATATATATATATTATATTTATATATATATATATATATATATATATATATATAATATATATATATATGTTTATATATGTTATATATAGTATAATATATATATATATATATATAATTTTATATTATTTATACTATATTATTATATATATAATATAATATTATTATATAATTATATATATCTCAAAATATTATATATATATAATATATATATATATATATATATATATAGTATATTATATATATATTAATATCATATTATTCTTATATTATAATATTATATATATATATATAATAATATTATATATATATATATATATATATATATATATATATATATTATACTATATATATATATAATATTATAAATATTATATATTATAATTATATTTATATATTAAATATATATATATATGCGCTTCAAAAAGCGGATCAATTAAATACTTAAAGAAAGCAATATAACATTTGAAAAAAAATAAAATAAAAATACTACATACATATGTTAAGATAAAGAAAACTAAGTGCAAAAATAGAGTGTTTAAAAAATTTGATACTACTCTTTCTTTTTATGTATGTTTTCAAATTTAGTGAAATCGTTCTTGATTCCGAGCAAAATTTGCCAAACGAGACTCGCCCATGTTAACAACCTTTTTTGCCCAAAATAAGAAGATATAATCGTTTGATTCAATCACATTTTACTTTTGTGCGTGCCTTATATATATATATATATAATATATATATATTATAATAGATATAATATATATATAATATATATATATATATATATATAAATATATATATTAATATATATATATATATATATATATATTATAATATATATTATTATTATATATTACAAATAATATATTTACATTCCCAAAAAATTTTAAATTAAATTATAATATAATTAAAACAAATATATAATAAAATATATATTTATTCAAATTATTATCCCATTTGATTATTAATATATATATAATATAATAATATATTTAAAAATTATAATTTTTATATATAAATATATATTATATAATATATTATAGTATATATATTTAATATAATAATATATATATAATTATATTTATAATATATATATATATATATATATAATATATATATATAATATATATTATATAAATATATATATATATATTATATATATTATACATATATATATATATATATTATATATTATATATATCATATATAATATATATATATATATAATATATATATATATTAATAGCTGTATATTATATATATAAAATATATATAATATATATATATATATATATATTTATATATATATATATATTATATATATATATACGTTATATATATAAGATATATATAATATATAATAGGAAAACCGTTAATCTGCTTTACCTATAGCTCATTGATTCAGTTGTCCTTCCTAATAATCAGTATTAACTATCGTGTATATATAATAGCAAGATTTTATGCAATATTTAAATATATATAATCTTGTATATTATATTATTTATATTATATATATATATATATTATATAATATATAATATATTATATTATATTTTTATATATATTTATATATATATATATATTATAGTAGAGGAAGGGGCCCATTGAGTAGTGGTGGGATTATTTTGAGTTATCTCCTTTTCTTCCTAAACTGGCAGTTCTTGTTGTTATAGTAGAGTGTTTGTAGCTATCTCTTCTACTTGTTCATCCACTGCACATGGAGTATCGTTTATTCGATACGTGTTATCTTTGATAAGCCTGATAACGTATTTTTTGAGGCTATAAGTTTAATCCAACTTTGAAGGGGCCTAAGTAACTTCATAAATAGGCATCTCGAAATTACATCTCTCAAACGTGGGTAAAGCGCACCGCCTTCTTCACCAACATAGAAATATGGTTATGATTTGATTCTTACTTCAAAGCTAATGAACCTTCAGCGTAAGTTGTTATAACCCTTTTCATAGTTATTCCTTTATAGTAAGTTGTTAAAAACTGCTTTACTTTTTGGCTATGTTATTAAATTTATATTTAAATTATATTAAAACTATTCGCTGGGCTAGAGTTATGGCGCAATAACATTTTAAATTTTTTTTTAATTCCATAATCGACTCCAATGGGCGAAGCAAGCTGACCTGTAACTTTATTGTAAAATGAATCCAGTGACCTAATCCGAAAAGTGAAAGAGAGAGGATAAAAAAAAAAAAAAAAAGGAGGGAGAGTGAAAGATCTGGGTAGAGAGTGAATGAGAATGTGGATAGGGAGGTAGAGGGAGAGGGGTGATCGAGTAAATGTGCAATCTGAAGAGAGAGGTAGAGAGATGAGTTAAGAAAGAGAATAGAGAGACCGTAAGAGTAAAGGAGTTGTAGTAGCCACAAGAACACCGTATACATGACATTGTACAAAGGGTCTGCAATGGCGTCCGTTAGAAAAACTAATAATATAACCGGAAGAGCTAATTCCCTAAAGGAGTCTCTCCTAACATATACACCTAAATTACAAAGACAGAGTTCAGAGATCAGAGACAGAAAGACATGAAAGACTCCAGAAGTACAGAGACTAATGACAGATCTAGTATATGAGAAGAATATTAAGATGTTGAGTTAGATCTCAGACTCAGACAGACAGACATGATAACTTAGACAGAAATCGGACTATGACAGAAAGCAGACAGACAGCAGACTAGAACAGTACAGAGACAGATACGGAAATATTAAGAGTAAATTCATCTTTTTGCATTTACATAAAAATAACTAAACTCAGAACGGAGAAAGTAAAATCATCTTTTACATACAATAAAACAACGCCAACTAGTATAATATGAACAATAATTTTATAAAGAAAATATTATTAACTATCATATAACAATAAAATTATTTTATACTATACTATGTAAAAAGTAAATATCATATAAAACACAAATTGATGATTAAAATAATTGTAAAATATAAATATAAATATAAGTTGAGCTTATATTTTTTTATCTACGATGTAACACTTTTTATAGTGTTTTACGTTCAACAAACATATTTGAGAAATTTAAAAACGTTTTTAAAATATACTTTTTAAACCCATTTCTTTATTCATATCTTATATAATATTTTAATCAATTATTTGAGAATACTACATATACCTCGGGGCCT
>JABUQX010032150.1:0-2500 GCA_015478945.1 Trachelipus rathkii
TTATGATCATGAGAAAATGAAACACTAAGAATATTAATAAATGGTTTATTTGAGTATTTTCAAGAAATTTATATATATATATATATATATATATATATATATATATATATATATATATATATTATATAATATATATATAAATAATATTATTTATATTTTCAATAAATTTATATATATATATATATATATATATATGTAAAGTATACAAACCGTATATTTGTGCATGATCTTATGTACCTGCATGAAATCAACTTTGAAATAAAAAATATTTTGGGGATAATTTCCGATTAATATTTTAATATTTTAGTAGCCACTGTTGTTTGAGATTAAAATTTTCTATAAAATTTTAGATTTTTTTACTCGCATAAATTACGAAATTGTATTTTAGATGTATTGATAAATTTTCCAGTTATACGTTTAAAAAAACGTATTTTAATAAATGAATTTAATTAAAATTATGGTAATAGAATAAGTTTTTAAGACTATAACTTTTATATTACAAAATATGTATCTTAGAAAATGTTTTCTCCATTTTTAAGATCTTCAATAGTTTTCAAAATAATTAGTTTCATTCGTTTCAGTGTGCAAGTTTTTACGTGTACAAATCAAAGTTAGTTATAATAATATATTAAAATGGTGTTTTCAAGACTCTATCAGTGAGGTACATGTTAAATTCAGCATAGAGTTTAAATCTGGGGTTAGAACGTCGGATAAAGAAATAAGGAGGCTGTGTAGAAAAACATTTCGCACGAGCACTTCTGAAGGGAGGAAGAATGATCCTGAAGAGTTCAGGTGAGCAGTGTCTATTATAACGGCTATTTAGTAAAAAGAATGACTCAGTAATTCGAAGAAAAAAAGAGACTGGAGAAAGTTAGTGAGTGTATTTTACTTACTGGAACGAAAAATCCTAAACAACACACTTTCAAGAAGAGTTGTTTGAGTGGAACCACAACAGATGCGAAATGCATACTCCATAAAAGGAACGAAAAACACCCATGCAAAGAGTAAGCACTTGAGGTGGAGCGAAGAAACTTTGTAGGTGACTCAGAACATTCAACCATATAGAAGCTTGTTTAGGAAGAGAAGTAAATGTAATCCTTCCAAATATAATCACTAGACAATAAAACACCAATAAATATATTAAAATTAACGATTTAAAATATGTATTTTCGAAGAATATATATATATATATATATATATATATATATATATATATATATATATATATATATATATATATATATATATAATATATATATATATATATATATATATATATATATATATATATATATATATATATATATATATATATATATATATATATATATATATATATATATATATATATATATATATATATATATATATATATATAAAATATAAATATATATATTATATATTAAAATATATATATATATATATATATATATATATATATATATATATATATATATATATATATATATATATATATATATAATATATATTTACGGATTATATATATGTATTTTATATATATATATATATATATACAAAAAAACAGTTTATTTTTATATGTTGGTTTGTTTGAACTTGTTCAGAAGAAACTTTAGAATAAATGTTTATGGCAATAATTTCCATTAATTATTTAATTACTTTAGTTACCATAATTATTTGTGATCTAGCTTTTTTATATATTATATATCTCAAATTTTTAATTCTAATAAATTATAAATCAGTATGTTATAACTATTGTTAGATTTTTCTATTTTATTTATTGTAAGATGATTTTGGTATTTGAAATTAGTTAAATTAAAAACTATAAAGTATTACTTTAAACCTTAGCGTTCAATTACAAAGTAAGTATTTAAGAGAATGTGTTCTCATTTTTTAAGACTTTCATGATTTATTTGCCAATAGATGCTTTTTCACTAGTTTGAAAGTGTGAAAGGATTTAATTGTACATGTCAGAGGTAGTTTGGCAATAGATAGAATGGAATGTGTTCCAGACTCTACCAGTGGAATACATGTAAGATTGAGCATATAGGTTAAATCAGGAGTTTGAAAGCTGCATAGAGAAAGAAGTAAGCTGTGTATAAAGGCGCGTCGCAAGAGCCCCTCTCAAAGGAGGAAGTATTTAACTGGAGGGTTTAGATGAGCAGTGTTCATTGTTTTAGCGGTTGAGTAAAGAGACTAATGCAGTAATTCGAAGAAAAAAGAGTAACTGGTGAGAGTTAATGAGCAGGAGAGTTGATAAGATGAAAATTTTAAAATATCAAATTTTCAAAAAAGGCTTTTAGAGTGGAACCACAACAGATGGTAATACATACTCCATAAAAGGGCGAACAAACCCCTGTAAAGACCAAACTCTTAGGGTGGTGCGAAGAAATCCTGAAGAAGGTGCCTCAGAAAACCCAACCTCATAGAAGGTTGTTTAGAAATCAAAGTAATGTGATCCATCCAATTATGATCATGAGAAAATGAAACACTAAAAATATAAAAAAATAGTTTATTTGAG
>JABUQX010032150.1:7500-20000 GCA_015478945.1 Trachelipus rathkii
TGTTTGAGATTAAAATTTTCTATAAAATTTTTGATTTTTTTACTCGCATAAATTACGAAATTGCATTTTAGATGTATTGATAAATTTTCCAGTTTTACGTTAAAAAAAAACGTATTTTAATAATTGAATTTAATTAAAATTATGGTAATAGAATAAGTTTTTAAGACTATAACTTTTATATTACAAAATATGTATCTTAGAAAATGTTTGCTCCAATTTTTAAGATCTTCAATAGTTTTCAAAAATTAGTTTCATTTCGTTCAGTGTCCGCATTAAAATAATTAATCCAAAGTTAGTATATAATCATATATTAAAAGTGGTGTTTAAGACTCTATCAGTGATGGTACATTAAATTCAGCATAGGTTTAAATCTGTTAAAACGTCGGTAGAGAAAATTAAGGAGGCTGTGTAGAAACATTTCGCACCGAGCACTTCTGAAGGGAGGAAGAATGATCCTGAAGAGAGATGAGCAGTGTCTATTATAAGAGCTATTTAGTAAAAAGAATGACTCAGTAATTCGAAGAAAAAAAGAGACTGGAGAAAGTTAGTGTGTGTAGGTGACTTACTGGAACGAAATAGCCTAAGTATCCATCACTTCAAGAAGAGTTGTTTGAGGGGAACCAAACAGTGCGATCTATACTCCATAAAAGAACGAAAAACCCATGCAACAGAAATGTAAATTAGGTGGAGCGCAATAAATTTTGTTAAGTACTTCAAAACATTCAACCATTATTTAGCGGAAGTCTTTGTATTAACAAGGGGAGACGGGGATATGTTATAACCCGAATAAAGTATTGTAGAGTCTTGTAGAAATATATTTTAAATTATTCACATAAGTGAAATGACCTCAAAAGATTTACATTCACCCAATATCAACTTAATATATTAAAAATATTTATAGCCCGAGTGGTCTTTCTACTTTAGGAAAAAAATGGTTTTTCAAAAATAATATTATATTATATTAATAGATATAATGTATTTAAAAATGTATAATAAACCCAATATAATTAAATATAAAGTTTATACAATGAATAAAGTATTTTTTTTCTTATATACTTTTATAAGTCTAACTTGTTAATGCTATTATTAAGCTATAATATATTGAATTTTTTAATATAATCCTAAGACCTTATGACCTTTATTTAGTAATATATATATACTATATAGGTATTTTCTTATATTGACCTTTATTTATATTATATATATTATATATATGATATAAACATATTTATATAACCTAATTTTTTGAGAAACCCTAAATATATTTATATAGTAGTATATATTGTGATAAGAATAGGAACCCTATAATAATTATATTACGACTCAATCACCTTTTAAGTATAGTTATACTTATATATTAGCTCTATATATATAATTGTATATATATATAGTATATATCAGTCATTATTATGTATATAATATATATATAGTATATATACTATAATTAACTGTAAGTATTTTTGATAATTTTATAGTACTCTTAACTTATATATATTAATACTCACTTAAATTATTTATATTATACTTATATATATAGCTATAATAACTATATATATATACTACCATAATATTTATCAGAAAATTTCAAACCCTGTGAATTTATATTATATATATATATATATATATGTTTGTACAAAAGGAAAAACAGGAGTCCTTACTTTTTTAGTATGTTCCTAAGTTGAGTTCCAGGTTTGGAACCGTGATTGCAGCAGTTTAGCGCAAAATAAGATGAGCTGGTTGCTGATTAGCAATAATTTCCATTAATAAGTTAAGATTTACTTTACTGACCCATTATTATTTGAATTTAGTGTACGTATCTTTTTATATATGTATATTATTTCAAATTTTTAATTCTAATCAATTACCAATACTCTCCAGCTCTTTATTTTTATAACTAATGTACTTAATTTTTCACTCTCTATTATTGTATAGATGATTCCCTATTTGAAATTAGCTTTATAATTTAAAAAATATACTTTTATATATATATACTTACTTTTAAAACAAAAATATAAAGCAGACCTTCTAATTCCATAGAGGGTAGTTCCTCTAGTATTTTCACCAATGAATGTGTGGGTCGAATTTTTTTGTCATTTATAAGAATAATCCTCCAATCGATTTATTTGCCTAATGGATGTCTTCATTAGTTTTGAAAGTCGTGAAAGGATTTAATGTTACAATGTCAGAGGTAGTTTTGGCAATAGATTGATAAATGGAATTGTTGTTTGTCCAGACCCTTTGAGTCCAGCTCTACCCATATAGTATGATTTAAATCAGGAGTTTTTGAGAAGGCCTGTGTAGCCTCTATTGCATAGAGTAATAGATAGGTGATAAGCTGTGTTCTATTAAAAGTGCGTACGTCCGCAGACCCTCTTCAATAGTGAGGATAGTATTTAAACTGGAGGGTTTTTAGATGAGCATTGATCTCCATCGTATTTTTAGCGGATTTGATTAGGATATATTATATTCGCCCAGTTTTTAATATTTCGCAAGCCACAAATTAAGATTGAACTGAGAGTCTGTCAGACAGTGTGTGATATGCAATGCTAGTAGTGTTGTTAAAGTTTATTGGAAAATCTTAAATATCAAAAACTTTCCAAAAAACGGCCTTCCTAGAAGCGAACCACAATCAGATGGGTATTTTAAATAGTTATACTATAAAAGGAGCGAACCAAATCCCTGTAAACAGCCAACTCTTAGAGTGTGCGAAGAAATCTTGGAAGAAGACAAGGCCATGCCATTTCATTGTATTAGAATACAACCTCATGAGAAGGTTGTTTAGAAATCAAAAGAAATGGTTGAGAGTCAACATCCCAATAATTTATTGATCATTGAGAAAATGAAACACTAAAGAATATTGAATAAATGAGAGTTCTCCACAAATTGGTTTTATTTTTTCAAGGAAATTTATATATATATATATAGTAATAAGAACCCAAAATTTTTATGTCGTATAATACCGAACCTATATCTTATATATTGTTATTACCAAAGTACTGGACATATAAATAATATATTAGTATATATATTAATCTAACCAGTCTGCTAACTATTAGTCATACTAATTTTATATATTATAATATATAATATATATATATTATATCTACCTAACTATATAATATATATATATATGACTTATATATGTAAAGTTTATTTATTCGATAAATCCCTTCTATTTAAGTGGCAGTAAGTATGTATTGTAGCCCATTTGATAAATCAACTTTAGAAATAAAAAAATATTTTGGGGATAATTTCCGATTAATATTTTAATCTTTAGTAGAATGTTGTTTGAGATTAAAAATTTTTATTAAAATTTTTTGATTTTTTTTACTCGCAATAAATTACGAAATTGCATTTTAGATGTATTGATAAATTTTCCAGTTTTACGTTTAAAAAAAAACGATTTTAATAATTGAATGTAATTTTAAAATCTATGTAATAGGAATAAGATAAAATAGGTTACTTTAGTTCACCCTACAAAATATGGTTCTTTAGAAAATGATTTGTTTCACCATTTTTTTTATAGAATTCTTGCAGATAGTTTGTTCTTCCTAAATAATTAGTTCATCTCGTTTCAGTTTGTGGCTAGGTTTTACTGGTTCTAACAAATCATAAGATGCTACGTCTCTATTATCATTATATTATATGTTGGGTAGTTCGATAGACTCTATCAGTGAGTTAACATGTTAAATTCCAGTTATATAAGCAGTTTAATATCTGGCGGTTAGAACGATTGCGGTATATGAAAATGAAAACCGGATGCTCGTGTAGAAAAAAATCGAATATTTCCCTATTCATGAGCACGTTGCTTTGCAAGGGCTAGTGGAAAAGAATGATCCTGACGAGTTTCCAGTTTCCAATTGAGGCAGTATGTATCCTATTCGTATGTGAACAAGCTTATTTTAGTAGAAAGAATGAGTTCCAACTCTCCTTATAATTTTTCGATATGGAAAAAAAAAGAGGTCCGGTGTGTATAGATTTACAATGTAGATCTTAATAAGGGAAAATTTAGCGGATGAAAGTGGTCCTTAAAAAAGCACACTTTTCGAAGAAGAGGTTGTCTTGAGGACACCACAAACAAGCATGCGACAGAATGCACTAGCTCCCAATAAAAGGATAGTACTCACATACACACACACTCTCTATGCAAAGGTAAGCACTTGGGTGGAGCGAAGAAAACTTTGTAGCGTTGATCAACACATATTCAACACCATATTTGTCAGGGTTTTGTTTAGAAAGAAGTACATAGTAATCCTTTCCAGAACAATTTAATGCACCTAGTAAAATGATGCGGACAATAAATGATTATTTAAAAAATAACGGTTTTTAAAATATGTAATTTTCTCTAAAATACATCTCTATACTATATATATATATATATTAGTATAATAAACTAAACTATTACTATATATATATATAACACTAATACATATATATATATATATATATATAATAATATATATATATATAGTATTATATATTATAGTGTCTATATAATATATATATGTGATATATATAGTACTATATATATATATAATATATATATTATATATATATATATATATATAATATATATATATATATATATATTATTATATATATATAATATATATATATATATTTGATATATAATATATAATATATATATATATATAGTTATATATAGTTATATAGCTAACACTATTATCAAACTATATATATATCACAGTATATATATCGTATAATAGTATAATATATATATAATCACACGTAATATAGTACTATATCATAACTATACTATAAGCCTATATATATATATATATTATAAAACTATATATTTTATAAGTTAGTTCGTTAATTGTTCTAGAATATATATCAATTTTTCTACTTTTTATCATATTAATTTCTCAATAATGCTATTTAATTATCTGTTTTATAACCGTTACCATAGATTATTGTGATCTAGCATTATTGTATCAATATCATTATCATATTATGAGAAATAATTCTAATAAATTATTACAGTGATTAAAAACAAATGGTTAGATTTTTCAATTTTATGTTTATTGTATAAATCCTTGATATACTGGGACTATATATATTAAAATTAAAATATATATATTAAACCTTAGCGTTCAATTACAAAGTAAGTATTAAGAAGAATGTTTTCTCATTTTTAGACTTGGGTGTTCATGTATTTATTTGCCAGATAGATCATTCTTCTGTGTTCTCGTAAAGTGTGAAAGGTTTTAATTGTACATGTCAATTTAGTGTTGTGCAATAGAAGAGATTGGATGTTCCAGTGACTTTCTACCACTGGAAACAGTTAGCATATATATAATATAAGGATTTCAAAGCCTATATATATATATCAAATACACACCAGTAAGTTGTGTATTAAAGGCGTTGAGGCTCTCGCAAAGAGCCCCTCTCAAAGAGGAGTATTTAACTGGAGCGTTTTAGATACAGAGTGTCATATTGTTACAATTTAGCGGTATATAAGGATGATTAATGTCGAGAGTTAATTCGAAGAAAAGTAAGAGAACTGGAGAGAGTGTTCAAATGAGAGGATAGTGAGAGTTGATAAGTATTGAAAATTCTGACATATCAAACTTTCAAAGGAAGGCCTCTTTAGAGATGAACACCAACAGTATGTAATACGTTATACTCATAAATATATACTAATTATATATATATACTCTTTAGGTGGTGGTGAGAGAAATCTCTGAAGAAGCCTGCCTCATGCCACATCTCAACCTCATGAATGGTGTTATTAGAAATCAAAGTAATAGCCATCCAAGAATGATCATGAGAAAATGAAACACTAAGAATTAGATAATAAATGGTTTAGCTGTTTAAAGCTTTGAATAATATAGTTATGATATATAAATATTATAATATAGTATTATAATACTATATATATAATATATGATATATAGTATTTATTTTATTAGAACATAAATATATCAAAATAAATATTATAATAGATGTAAAGTATACAGATGTAAAAGAGGTGGCATGATCTTTATTTCGGTGCATATATATATATATTATTAAAACTCAACAATAATAATTCTGTTTAATTAATTTCCGATTTAAATATTTAACTCATAGATATTGAGTACCCAGTCTCTTAGTTAGATATAAATAATTGATTTATACACAATCTTTTGCACTTTTTTAGCGCGATTTTTAAATTACGGAAATTGAACATTTTTAGAGTATATGTATGCAAATTTTCCAATGTGTGTCGTTTTTCAAAGATAATAGACCCAGTATTCATGTTTTAATAAAGTTAGAAGTCAAACTAAATCTTTGGCTGAAATAGTAAATCACTTTGATGACTTTGCCTATTTGCATTATTACCAATTAACCAATGCGATCTCTATTTAGATAGATTGTCTTTCTCCATTTTTAAGATCTTCAATAGTTTTCAAAAATAATAGTTTTCATAATTTATTTGTGCAAGTTTTTTCGTGTACAAATCAAAGTTAGTTATAATAATACGAACTGTAGTTAAAGATAGTGTTCAAGGGAAAGAATGTAGAGATCGGATAAGGAAAAGTCTGAGTGTAGAGATTTATAGACATCCTAGGGTTAGAACGTCGGATAGAGAAATAAGGAGGCTCGAATTAAAAAACAGTCCGTAACTATGTCACTTCTGAAGAGAAGAATGATCTGAAGGTTCATATGAGTCTATATAACAGCTATAGTAAAAAATGAACTCTCAGTAAAATTCTCTCGAAGAAAGAAGAGACTTGAAAAGTTAGTGAGTGTTAGGTGACTTTACTGGAACGAAAAATACTCGTCAACACAAATGTTAAGGCTATATTATAGATATATATATATATGCAGGTACAAATCTAATTATACACAGTACATTTTACATTTTACAGTTTACAGTTTTATTACGTAATCTCTGAAACTGATTTCTAATTTAACGAACTGAAAAATTTGAACTAGTACTTAAATTTCCACTAAAAACAAAATGGAGGAAAATTTTTGAGGTTCTGCAGAAAATCTCCAAAAAGCAAAGATGTCATGTCTTCATCTTATTTTCATATGGTGGTTAGAAATGTATCAACTCAGAATGTTGCTGAGCTGAGACTGGAAGAACATTAATGTAGTATTGTGGAATGTTTTTCTTAGGAAGGGATTGTGAAAATTACTTTCCTGTATATAAAAATGTTGGAACACAATCAATGAAGAATCGACTGCATCCCATCCTACGTACTTGGATAAAAAAGATCATAAGAATTATTTCACACTTATGATAAGCTTTTACCTTTTTTAGTTTCCGAGGAAAATTTGGGTCTGAAAAATGCTAAGAAAGTCACGCTTAGAATGAAATAAAACAATATCTTATTCAATACCATTTCCACAAAAGTGAACTTATTTCTCTATCAGTATGATGATAATTTCTTCGATACCATTTTATTCAATGAAAATTTTGACTTTCTACTTTCATATTAAAATGAACAACTACTTATATGACGACTGTAAATAAATTTTTCATTTTGCTCGACTACATACTTTTGTGAGTTAATATATAAATAAAAATATATTTTTAATAACCTTAATATATTAAGAGTGATAATGTTTCTTTAAAAAGAATTTTTGTACGTAGTTGAAGTTATTTCCCTCTCTATATGTCTGTTAAACTAACTATATATTGTACACATGCATGTATATATAATAATCCTACAATTGCACACACTACATAAATTATATACTTACATCTCAGGACACACCCAATCTCACAAGCCCTTTAACGCATCGATAAAATGACATCATATTCGGGTCACATGATCATCAGCCATAAAAGTTAATATTTTGTCAGAGAGGAAATTCCTTTTCAGAATAATCTCCCTGATTGACTCGTTTTATGATGGATTTCGCCCAGTGAATTGAGTAATATAAGAGATTTTGCCCTTATTTTCTCCTATAAAACTCAGGCTATGGAAACATCTTTACAAGCCAAAGTTTAATTTACAAAAAAATGTGTCCATAATCAATTACATATTTTATAGCCAATTTTTGTAAATTTAGAAAATAACTTTGTCCGAGTAAAACAAACACGCGCATGCAAATACATACATCCATTCCCACACTCACGCATATATATATATTATTATATATATATATATATATATATATATATATATATATAATATATAATATATATATATATATACTAATATATATATATATTATATATATATATATATATATATATATATATATATATATATATATATATATATATATATATAATATATATATATATATATATATATATAAAGTAACAATGAGTGTCCAGCCAATCAGCGATCAGTATTGCTCTGACGTTTATAATTACCTCCCCTTTTTTAATATTGGTTATTTTGGTCGTTTCTTCTGCTAGTTCTATGTTATTGTTTTTATCGTTGTTCGCTGTTGGTTTGGTTGTTTTTTTGATTGGTTTGGTTTTTTTGTTGTTTGATTGATGTGTCCCAGTGAAGCACAGCACAAACAACACACACACCTTGAGAGCTACGAGTGATGTACCCGTATGATGGCGTCATATTTTAGTTTTATCTTTCATGCTGCGAGCGAACCAGTATCTACTTGTATATATAATATAGTATATATATAATATCATATAGTATATATATATATATATAATATATATATATATATATATAATATATATATAATATAATATACTATATATATAAACATAAAGATGAGGTAAATTCCCTTTAGTGTAAAACCAAAAAGAAGCTAAAAAGTTGGAGTTTTATTTTTCATTGACAACTTTGAATTAACACAGAATAAAAATGATATAAAATAACTTAATTAACACTTTATATAAACATTGCAAAATTATTTAATTAACTGGATCATCTAGCTTTCGTAAACGTATCGCTTTACCTCTTCAGGACTGAGGATTTTTTGAAAAACTTCAATTGATTTTGGCTATTATTTTTTTTTCTAGCAACTTGGTTGTTTCCAGATCGTTGTTACCGACTCCGCTTCCATATTCTTAAACTTTTTAAAGTAGTTCTAGCAATGATTTTGATTCTTTTAGATATTCATTATTTATTTCATCTATTGTAGTTTCTTCTTGCTGTAGGTTGAAATTTTTACTGTTTTTTATAATAAACGATTCGGTTAATTTCCTTATTTCAGTGTTTTTAATAGTTTTAATAATATTTGGTGAATTTATATTACTACGGTGGTTGCAATCCTGTCTATGTCTAACAAGGGATGAGAATTGTTTGTGTTGAAGGTCAATTTTTGCGCTGGTAGAATCTTGTGGGGAAGTTGTTAGTTTCGCCTATTTATTTGTTATCACAATAATGGCAATTGATTTTATATATTCTGGCAGTTTTGTTTTCGTAGTTTATCCTTGGAGTTAGCACTTGTTTTAGTATTAAGTTATTAGATTTTACTATTTTTATGTCATCAGGTATATAATTTTTAATAACTTTATTTTGTAGATTTGGTATGGGCAACATTGGAGTAGACTTCGGTGACGATGTTATTTCATTAATTTTTAAGTATTTATTTTTAGCTTTACGTAGACATTTATTTATAAAGTTTGCAGAATATTTTAAATTGTGAAAACTATTTTTTAATCATTTTATTTCTTTGTGTAAATTTTCTGGACAAGATAATTTGTAAGCTCTTAAAAAGAGACCACTCAGGACTGCAATTTTTGGGGAAACATCGTGACTCGAATGCCAGTGTATATAGGACGGATTTGAAGTAGGTTTTCTATAGATGCTGAAGGATGGAAGTTGATGTTTGTTCCAAGTAATCTGAAGATCTAGGAAATTTATTTTATTTATTGATTTCTCTATAGTGAATTTCATATTATGCATGTTGTTAATAAAGTTCAAAATTGTATCTGTGTTTATATTCCTGGGTACTATTGCAAAGACGTCATCAACATATCTTAGCCATTTTATTGTGGTAAAGTTTGGAAATATGTAATAGGTTTTAATCAACTCCATGAAAATGTTGCTCAATATTGGAGATAACGAAGATCCCATGGAGAGTCCTGCTGTTTTTTTAAAATATTCATCGTCAAAGGAAAAATATGCGTGACCTAATGTTAGTTTTATTAGCTTTTTCATTGTAATTAAAGATGGTTGAAAAACAATGTTGTTTTGATTTACATATTGTTCCAAAATAATTGGTGAAGTCTACCGGTACGTTAGTGAAGAGTGAAGTTACGTCGAAGCTCATTATGTTGAAGTCGGAGAGTTATATTTTTAATCTTTTGAATAAAATTCTATGAGATTTCTTTAGATGTGAATTGGATATTTTTCCTATGAGGGGTTTTAAATTAGCAGCTATCCATTTGGATAAATTTTGGGTGATGCAATTGATGTTTGATATAATCGGTCTGAGAGGTATATTTTCTTTGTGGATATTTGGTATTGCATAAAATTTTGATAAGCTAGGTATATAGTCCTTGAATTTTTGTACTAGTTCTTTTTGGTTGGAGAAAGTTTCAGTTATTGCTTTGTTGAACTGTTGTTGTGAGTTTTTTAAGGGATTTTTGTTCAGTTTCGTATAGATACTATTGTCATTTAATAGGTTATGAGGTTTCGTGGTGTACTCATCCATATTCATGATTACAATGTTACTCCCCTTATCAGATCTGACTATTATGAGGTTTTTATTGTTTTGGAGATTTTTTAAGGCCACGAAGAATCTATTTGGGAAGCTTGAGTGCTTTAAGAAGTCTTTTTGTAATTTCAAAAGAACTCCAAAGAGGATATCACAATTTATACTTGTATCTTTGTTGAAATTTTTCCATTTATTGAAGTTAATGGTTTGGTTTATCCATGGATCCAGATTTGGTAAAGAGAAGCCAAGGCCAAAACCAAGTAATGATTTTTCGGTTTGATTCAAGTTATAGTTTGATAGGTTTTTAATAATGTTCAAATTGTTAGAGCATTTCCATGGACTTATATTGAAAAGACAATCCAGTTTTTCTCTATGGGAAGTTTTTCTGTGATTCATCTTTCTGTTTTTTACTTCGTAAGCCTAATCCAAAAGTTTAGTAAATAGGCTATGGTTATTGAATTTTTGGTAAAAACCTTGTTGTAGTTGTTTAAAATTCCAAAAGTTTTGTCTAAATTTTCCTCTTATTGTATATTATATACCCTGGATTCTATTTTTAAGGATTTGTTTGAAAATAATTGGGAAAGGTTCATTATTTTGGATAAATATGTTTTTTAATACAAGGCTTATTGGAATAATACAGTCATTTAAACAACTCTTCAAGAAACCCAAATTGAACTTAGTTAAATTTGCAGCTGTTATATTAGCCACTTACTAATTTATAATTTTTAAATATTTTTAAATTTGTTATATTATATTTAGTTAGATTAGATATATTTAGCATATTAAAGATTATACTTTAATGTTATTATTTGTATTATTGTTATTAATTATTTATTATTATTATTATTATTATTATTATTATTATTATTATTATTATTATTATTATTATTATTATTATTATTATCTACAGTTATTATTTATTATTATTCTTATTTTGCATTATTAAAATTTCTTACTCTTTCATTACATTACTATATTGTTATTCATTAAATTATTAAACTGAAAATAGAGGTCAAATATTTTCTTCTTTTAACAGATGGCCTGATAGTCTGACATAACGGTGAATAGATAAAAAACTACTAACTACTACTACTACTACCTACTGCTAGATAACTGACTAACATACATTACCTTTGTACTTCTGAATTCTTAAACAAAAAATTAAGACCTATCATGACTCAAATTAACATAATGACCATCATATCCCACCAGTGTGGATTTAGTTTTAATATCTGATTTTTTTCGGGGGGCTTGGGGGGGGAAAAGCTTTTTTACCCCCACCAAAAAAAAAAAAACCCGGGAAGGGGGGGCTGAAAAAACGGGGGGGGGGAGGGGGGAGGGGGGGGAGCGATAGAAGTTTTTCCATAGGGGGGCAGAAGTGCACTTGATGTGTATTATTCTATAAAAGTAAAATAAATAATTAGAATATTATAAACAAATTATATGTTAATAATATATATTAGAATATAAATAAACTAGTATAATATATATATAATAATATATATCATAATATAATAATATATATATATAATAATTATATATAAATAGTATATATAAATATAAGCTCTCTTAAATGAAGGTGCTAGAGAAATCGGATTCCATTCAGACTTGGCTCACATATAGCTTGTAGTGTTAGCTTTCCTGCTCCATAGTTTCATGCCGCTACGCCCATCCAAAATTGGATATGACAGATGCTAGGTGGAAAATAAGCTGCCTACAATGTATTATCGAAGATTCTGAAGTCTTTGAAAGAAGCTCTGAAACTGAGATATGGTTTTATATGCTGCTTAGTACTGCATCGGAGTCGCTGCCGGTGTCAGAGTTGAAATCTGTATACAGACGTATAACAGCCGAGTAAGATGTCTATCCCCATGTGAACGAACCCGTCGAACTCGATTTTA